>PVKA01023232.1:0-35920 GCA_004027165.1 Ctenomys sociabilis | reverse complement strand
TTTTTTTTTTTTTTTTTTTTTTTTTTTTTTTTTTTTTTTTTTTTTTTTTTGTCTTTTTGAGACAGGGTCTCGCTATGCAGTTCAGGCTGGCTTTAAGCTCACTTTGTAGCTCAGGCTGGTCTCGAACTCACAACAATCCTCCTGCCTCAGCCTCCCGAGTGCTGGGATTACAGGCATGCGCCACCACGCCCGGCTTTTGCCATCCCCCTTTTCTTCCTCTACCTCTCTCCATTTATCAATCCCTTCTCCATTTGAGAAAGATGTATTGCCATACTTTCTCATATCAATCTTTTATTTTGCCCTTTATTTCTATTTTGGGTTTCTCATATAAAAGAAACTATGTGGCACTTAAGCTTATGCGTATGATTTATTTCACTTAACCTTTTTTTTGTTTGTGGGAATTAAACTCAGGACCTTGCACTTACAAGGCAGGTGCTGTGCTTCTGAGCTATATGCCTGGCCCAAAATTATGGTCTTAAGGTGCACTCATTTTCCTACCAATGTATTAGGTCTCTCTCTCTCTCTGTATTTTAGGGAAGGGTCCACAGGGTGTTCAGGGTCTCACTACTAGATTGGACTCATAGTGATTCACCTGTGTACAGCCTCCCAAGAGCTGGATAATAGTCATGAGGCACCAGGCCCAGTCTCGATTGCCATCTCAGCATGCCCAGGGGTGGGGCCAGCAATGCAGGGGTTGAACCCCCCACCACTGTGCCTGCTTGCAGGTGCTTTAATCCACCTGATTTATTTGGCTGGCCCAGATTTGTCCTTCTCAATGGCAAAGTAGTGCTCCAGTGTGTACAAATACCACATTTCCTTTATGCACTTGTTTGTAGATAGACATGTAGGGTACTTTCAAGATAGCTATTATGGTGCTGCTATAAACATGGATCTCCAAAGCCGGGCGTGGTGGCGCAGGCCTGTAATCCCAGCACTCGGGAGGCTGAGGCAGGAGAATTGTTGTGAGTTCAAGACCAGCCTGAGCTACAAAGTGAGCTTAAGACCAGCCTGAACTGCATAGTGAGACCCAAAAAAAAAAAAAAAAAACATGGATCTCCATATATCACTGTAGTATGAAGGCTTGAACTCTTTCAGGAGAAGTTGGGTCAAATGAAATTTTTAGTTTTAGTGTTTTGGGAAATCTCTGTTGATTTTCATATGGTTGTACATCTTCATTCTAATTTGTTATGGCCATGAGAGAAATACAAATTAAAACAAAACTAAGATTCTTTCTTACTCAAGAAAGAACAGCTATCATCAAGAATTCAACTTCTCACCTCTTGAATGCCTTGTAATCTCTCTCCACTGGGCCACAACCCAGCATTGTTTTATTTATTTTTTTCTTTCTCTTTCTTTCTGTTTGCCTGTTTGATTGTTTGAGCCAGGGAGTCTAGGCTGACCTATAATTGATACATAGTCCAAGCTAGGTTTCATACATACTCCAGTCCTCCTACTTTAGCCTGGTGAGTGCTGGGATTACAGTAAGTACTGATTTGCCAACAAGTTCCATTTGGGGAGAGCTGTTTGTAAGTTGGATTTGTTTGTAAACCAACAAAGGGAGTCTTATACAGGATATCTGTGAAAGTTTGCAACTTATGTAGATCAGGGGCTGTTAGAAAGGCACCACGCTCCGCTGTCCGGCTCTGTGTGTCCCTTCTTCCTTCCTCCCTCCCTCCCTCCCTCCCTCGGTTCCTTATTTTTCCTCGCAGGGTACTGAGCCTGGGGTTATCTACTGAGTTACATCCCTAGCCTCTTTTTTTAAAAAAAATTAAGATTGTCTTGCTAAGTCCCTAAGTTATCTAGCCTGGGCTGGAATTGATGATCCTCCCGCCTTAGCTTCCCACAGTGCTGAGATGAATACGTGTGGGCTACCATACCCAGCCTCTAGGCGACTTTTTTTTTTTTTTAATTGAGGTTTAACTTTAGGTCCTTCACATTGGGCTACATTTCCAGTTGCAATTTTTTGTTTGTTTTTGTTTTTTAAGGCATAGTTCTACTAAGTTCTCCAGGCTAGGCTCAAACTTGTGATGCTCCTGCTTCAGCCACCCAGAGCGCTGGGCCAACAGACCCGCGCTATACTATGCTCAGCTCTACCAGGTGTTTGACAGACGTGGACTAACACTCTCTTCATTTATTAATGTACTTCCCCTCTGATTTAGGGTATCTTGTGATGCCCTGTGTCTTAGTTTCTTTCCGTTGCTGAGACATCGCGCCCAACACCTACCATTTGTTTTAGTTCCCTGGCGGTGAGCCTATGACATGAGCACTGCGGCGGGCCCACGGAGCCCTCTGTCGGCTCTTGATTCAAGTCACCTTAGCCAAGCTTTGACAAATTGTCAGCAAAGGTCACATTAGCTGTGCAGAAGCACCTCAGATGTGAACTTCTACCTTTCAGCAAAAAAAGCTGCTTGAATCAATAAAAAAAGAAAAAATCAATTCTCATCTTTTTTGGAAAAATATATTTTAGAGAAGGGTCTACAGGGTGTTCAGGATCTCATTTCTAGGTCGGATTTGTAGTGATTCACCTGTTTATAGTACCCCAAGAGATGGGATTACAGGCACGAGCCACCATGCCCAGTTTCAATGGCCATCTCGGTGTGCCCTGAGAGTGGGGCCGGCATGGCATAAGTAAGTACATATACTTAACTATGTAAGCTGGAACAAATCTTGATAATATCTGACTTTTAATAAAGCTGTTGAGGTTGAAAGAGATGTGGTATTTTTATATGATGGAGTATTACTCAGCTGTAAAGAATGATAAACTTGAAGCCTTCATATTTAAGTGGATGCCACTTGAAGATATACTTATAAGCAAAATAAACCAGACCCATATGTGCAAATATTGTATAGTCTCCCTAGTTATAACTCAAAAGAAGAATTGCAAATAGAAATGTACAACACAATTTAAAGAAAAGTGAGAACTTGAGGATTGGACAATGAGGAAAGGGAAAGGAGAAAAGCTGAGAAACATGATGGGTGAAACCATTCATTTATACACTCTAGATGGGGAAAACAATGATCTTGAGAAACATCAGGAGATTTTTGAAACTAGCAGTTAAAAACCTAGTAGGATTCTCACCCCGACTAACTATGTATATTGATACCTGTGAACCAAGCAACTGCACTGAATTTAACAAAGTGTAGTAGAAGGTCACTCTTCAAATGCCTGTCATTCTGATCTTCTACATATGTACTTCTTGTCATGACATACCAACTATTACTATACTGCCCTTTTTTAAAGGGTAATAAATGAAAAATAAGACAAAAAAGTCACAAGATAGTCCTGCTACAATGCTACTATGCTGTACATGGATGGATTTCTAAATATTTATGTAAATAGAGGTAATATCTATTTAAAATTTTTTTCTTCTTCATATTCTGTATGCACTTAGAGTTTAATATCTCAATACTTGATGGAAAATACATGTTCCATGTTATGCCTATGATGTCTGATATTTAGACAAATAGTGTGGGCAAATCAAACTATGTATGTTGCAGGGTAATAATAAGCTTCTCTTCTGGAGGGTTAACAACCTAAGTTTGCAGATCAAAATTGGAGAAAAAGAAAGGCTGCGAGGTCAGCCAACATTTTGGCGCTAGCCTTTCAAGGTCAATGAAGACTCAGGACATAGGAGAATTTGTACTGTAACATCATGCAACTCAGTAGTGTCACAAATTTTTTGATCAAGGAGATTATGGGGCCACAGAGGAATGCAATCGATGACGTCTAGTGTGCCTAAGGAGAGTCACATGGAGAGAAAACTTTCTCTCAGGCTTCCACAGAGAGCAAATTGGTCAAGAAATGGCCATGACTCATCCACAAGGCTGACACTGACAAGGGATCCACAAAGTACAGTACAGGGTTACAGGATAATCCCTGAGGGTTCCTGACTGACCTTATCTGATACAAAAGTTACATTTCTTGTTATATAGGTCTTGATTTAACTCAGTCTTAACCATCCAGCAGAAAAGTATAAAAATGGAGGTATATAAAGTAAAGTCATATTAATATACTGAGCTGTGAATGGCTCAAGTCAACAACCACTGTGAATAACCCACTTCTATTATGGATTGCTGATCTGTGGTAGATTGTTTTATTTAAAAAAAATATATCCATCTTTTGAAAATTTGTAACATATGCATTGTTGTATGCTACCCTGTTTATGTCATTGTTTTAATTTGTTTTTGCTTCTATTTGTCACTTTTCAAGTTAAAATACAAATAAATAAATTGAGGGGAAAAAAATTGACCTAAAGCTCATGACAATGCCTCCCACAAGTATGAAAATTATGGAAGAAATGCTGGTAGCAGAGATCCTTGTTATAGAAGAGGCCAGACACCTACTGACAAAAGCAAAAGAAAAAAATGTGCCCCAGTGGCAAGGATAGTAAAACTGCCATTCAAAGCGTTGCATGTAAAATGCCAATCTGTAATCAGTGCTATAAGAAATTTTGTTCTAAATTTTGTGAAAATTGGGCCAGGGAGATGGCTCAGTGGAATAAGTGCTTCCCTAACAAGCATAAGGGCCTGAGTTCAATTCCTGGTTCCAGCAAAAAAAAAAAAAAAAAAAAAAAAAAAAAAAAAAAAAAAAAAAAAAAAAAAAAAAAAAAAAAAAAAAAAAAAAAAAAAAAAAAAAAAAAAAAAAAAAAAAAAAAAAAAAAAAAAAAAAAAAAAATTGTGAAAATTAAAAAAAAAATCTGTTGAGTCTACTTACATTTAATGTTATTTTTGATAAATTTATATCTGCCATCTTGCTTTTCATTTTATATTTTTTCACGCTTGTGTTTTCCTCCCCACTTCTCTTTTGGTTCTTCTGTTCCTGCCTTATTTGTCTTTTGTTCTGAGAGGGTAATTTCCAGAAACTTCTCCTAACCTTTGGAACAAGGCTCAAAGAATAAGCAATTTGTATTCTTCTGTTGGATGTGCCAGGGAAATGTGGCAACCATCTTTTAGGGGTGGCAGGATCGCCCTCGCCCCAACGCCAGATGACAGCATCCTGAGGATTCTGTGCCTCCAGAAAGCTTTGGAATTAATCAAATCTTGGGCCACTTTCCCTTCTAATTTCTCGTTATGTAGGTAATCAATGTCATTTTTGCTCAAGGCACTTGATTTGAAATTTTCTATACAAGTAGCTCAAAGCATCTTAAAAGATTTTAAAATAGAAACAACTATTTCACAAAGAGATTAAGCAAAATATAGGACTGTCTTATACCTTAGGCAGCAAGCTTTTGACCATTGACCTGTCTGAAGCTGTACTGTTCAAGTTGATTATTAAGCTCTTGAAATGTGGCTAGCTTGAATTGAGAGGTTCTGTAGGGGAAAACCAATACCAGAGTATTTATTTATTTATTATTTTGTGATGTTGGGCACTGTTATATTCCTAGCCCAAATACTAGATTAGTGAAGACTTAGATAAAACAGCAACAAATTAAAATTTTTTCTGATAATTCTAATTAATCACATGTAGAAATGACATTTTGGGTTAAATAAAATATATTAGTAAAATTAAGTTTCCCTTTTATTTTTATTGCAGCCATTAGAATATGTGAGATTATATATGTGGGTTCCTATTTTGTTTCTAACAGCAGTAATATGGCCAATCACCAGAATCATGTAAAATTATGTAAAATGAGTAAAATTGTGAGAAGTTCCCCCCCCCCAAAAAAAGTAATATGGATAGAATCTAAGAGTTGTTATTTCAGTTGCCAGCTGGGGTACAGTAAGTACTTCCTGGTAAAGATTTATATAACACTTTTTTGGTTGCTTTCTTTCTTTTTTTAAAGTGTGTGTGTGTGTGTGTGTGCGCGCGTGTGCGTGCACACGGGCATGCACCCATGTTTATAGCAGCACAGTTTATCATAGCTAAATCTTGGAAACAACCCAAATGCCTATCAACTGAGTAATGGATAAAAAAGATGAGATTTCAGTATTTGTGTTTTTGAGACAAGTCCTCAGTATGTTGTGTAGTTTGGTCCTGAACTTGCTATGAAGGGTAGGTAGATTTAAATATGCAATGCTACTGTCTCAGCTTTCACTGAATGCTGGGACTCCAGGCAGGCATTACCACACCTCGCTACACTGTTACTTTTAAGATGATCCTTACATGGCATCATTCCATTGCTAATTATAAAGGGAAATGACTTGAAGTTACAAAAGTGGTTATCAATATACATATGTGGGTTTTTTTTTTCAAAATTAATAAATATTCCAAGCATTTAGTGTTGGTGGTATAGAATCTAATTTGCATAAATTCAGGATTTTGGTATGAGACCCTACAGATATAATTTTCCTATCTTCCTCTTATTTCCAAGACACTAATCAGAATATAGGAGCAAATGTATATTAGAAGGCTTTATTCTTAGATAAGAAAAATTAAATCCTCCTCATTCTAAAATGCTAGTTGTTGAGTTGTATGCTAGGTTATGTTTGTATTAGCAGAAAAAGCTAAAGTAAAACTTTGTCTTTTTTTCACAGAGGGGTAAAACTTGATCTATAATATATAATTCTCATTAAAACAAAACACAAACCCAAGGTGGGAATTGGAAACCCTACTAGTGTGGACAAGATCTTAAGAGGTGCAGATTCATACTCTTGAAGGGGACATGGTGTGGCTTGTAGGAAATAAGAAACCAGACAGTTATGCTGAGTTTGAGGATTCTGATAGTGATGATGAGTCTCTTCCTGCAGCTGTACCTTTAAACAAGAAATCTAGAACAACACCAAAGGAGTTAAAACAAGACAAGCCAAAGCTTACTTTGAAGACTGTCCAGAAAGAAGATATCCTACTCTAAGAGCAAACCCCTAAAAAAAGGGTGGCTTTAGGTGACAAGATCTTTTAGAGGGGCATACAAGCGGCTCTAGCTTTACTCGTGAAGGAATGTCCACCAGTACAAAGATGAGCAGAAGTCTCAGGATCAAAGTGAAGATTCTGAAAATGACTCTGATTGTAATGAGAGTGAAGATAATGAGGAAGAATTTTTCTGTGAGAAAAAGTATAGCGAAAGAAAATAAAAAGAAAGAAGTGAAGTGACTGCGTTAGTCTCTTCCCCAGCTACAATCAAATCAGAATCTCAGTCTTCACCAAAGGTGGTTTCTTCTTTAGAGGCCACTAGGAAAAGCTTACAGATATGGAGTCCTTCAGTTCAAAGCAGGAGGCCAAAGTGGGTCCCACCAGCATTTGTAAGTAGCAGCAGTGACAGCAGTCCACTGGCAGGTGTGACTGTGAAGTCCCCAAATCAGAATCTCTGCCCTGGGTTATCCAGATTAGCATGCATTAAGCCTATCCATCTGAAGGCCACTGGTGGCCCAGTGACAGTGAAGTGCTTGTTTTGCAAGTGTGTCTATGGTTGATATGTGTTTATAGTTGAGGAGAGTTCATAATGTAGAGGAGTTGATGAACATGTCACAGAAATGATCTTTAAGATTGTGATCCTTGGGCTGGCCAAATAGCTCAGTGGATTAAAGCTCCTGCAAGCAGGTGCATGGGCCAAGCGTTCTATCCCTGGGCCTGCTGGGCAGGTCCTAGTCCCTGGGCATGCTGAGACAGCAATTGAGATGGGGTATGTTGGCGTATGCTGGTAATCCTAGCTCTTGGGAGGCTGTAAACAGGTGGATCACTACAAGTCCAATCTAGTAGTGAGACCTTGAACACCCTGTAGACCCTTCCCTATAATACAGGAAAAAAAAAAAAAAAAAAAAAAAAAAGACTGTGATCCTCTGAAAAGCTCTATGGGAGCGGTTTGCTTATAAATCATCTTCTCTTTCCATTCCTTCTGAAGAGCATACTCTTCTTCCTTGTGTATCATACATCACTGTCAATTGTTGGTGGCAGTTTGATGTGGAGGAAGCCATATTGTCCATTGGCATGATGTTCCTTCCTAGCTGTCTAGTTTGTGACCATCATCATTATTTTCAGGAAACATTTCTGAAATCCTATAAGCTGTTTAAGCTATATTGTCAATTTTATTGCAAAGATGTTTTGTATTTTGTCCAAATCTTATAGTGAAAACTAGGACTATTTTACATATTAGAATTGCTACTCTACAATGGAATGTTTCCTCTAGTTGGAATTAGATGTTTACTGTATAGCAAATAGAATTTAATGGTATTTTATAATTTTTTTTGCTCTTCCAAATCTTTTTTTTTTCTATATTTTTAGGACAGGGTCTACAAGGTCTACAGGGTCTCACTACATAGATTGGACTCATAGTGAGTCTCCTGTTTTCAGCCTCCAAGTGCTGGGATTACAGGCACGCACTACCAATGCCCAGTCTCATTAGCTGTTTCAGTGTGCTCCAGGGATGGGGCCGGCACCCCAGGCCCGGGGATCGAACCCCTAGCCCCCGCATGGTGCCTAAGCAACAAATCTTAAATAAAAGAAATTTTCAAAATGCTCTTCTTGGACACCATTGTATTCACCTGTCTCTATCTGATGTTTATGATAAGAGTGCTACAAAAGAGTATTAGCCTTTTTTGTTGTAGGCACAACCAAAGGGAAGCAATTTATTTTTTAAAGTTGTCACTTTACATTAAGCCAGTACTCTAAGAACTGGCTGTGAAATACATAGTTATTTCTGTTATAGCATTAAATGATACAAGTTTTTAGGAAACTTCAATTTATTATGAATAGAAATAGTAATGAATATATTTATAAGGAGAATTTTAAACTGCTCTTGATTATTTGCTAGTAAAAAGAAAATTCAGTTGTTAACCTTAAAAAGCATATAATGCTTTACCTCAGTTCTTGCTTTGTAGAAACATCAGTGTCAATATGAAATTAGTACTTTTGAATTATGATGAACTGAGTACTTACCTATTAAAAAATAAAAATAAAAAATAAAATGAAAACAGAAACAGAATGGAGCAATGTTATGGGTTAAGTTTTTCTTTCCCAAATTCATAGGCTGAAGCTTCAGTCCCCAGTACTTCAGAATGTTACCTTGGAGACAGGGCTTCTCCAGGGCTACTTCAGGTTAACAGAGGCCACAGGAGTGGGCCCTAATCCAAGACGACTGTTTCCTTTGAAGAAAAAAGAGCTGTGCTCTGTAGGCCAAAGGCTTTGCAAAGATCAGGATTGGCAGAGATGGCTTTGGACAAGGCAAGGGGTGAGCTCCCAGGAGGGACACACCTTGCTATCCCTTTGACCTTGGCTTGCAGCATCCTGAATGTGAAAACATTGTTTGCACTTATTCAAGACACCCAAGGTGGTATTTTGTCAGGACAGCAGTAGTAAATTGTAGCTTGATTTGAGCTCTCTGTGTTTTTATGTAGATTAGAGAATACAGGAAAACTTGCTTTTTCTGTCAGTGCTGTTCATTTTATATTAGTACTGCTTCCCAATATGTCACCTTTGTAATTAAGAAGTAAAATAGTTGAATGTATACTGCACTTAAATGTGCAAGTGATGGCTAAATATCTGGGAGAGTAAATGTTCACATTTTAGGGTTAAAACATTTTTTTGCATTAAGGTTTTATCTGGACAATAATTTGTGAGGGTTTATGCTAAACTCATTCAACAAAATATTTTATACTGACATCTAGTGATGTATATATACCCATTATAAATGTATAGCTATAGCAATGTTCATGTGTCCTTTATAAATACAGAAACAAGTGAAATATATAACACTGCATTCCACACACAGTACTCTGTCCTTTGCATAGATGATCTCATTTAATCTGTGGACTTTCTCAGAGTTTATTAATAAGACAATCTTTAATAGTGTACCATATTTTGAAAACTTGAAACCAATAGTTACAGCATTTGGAGAGAAATGTGCAGGCTACAAGGTTAAACTAAAATCTTCAATTTGACATCTGGGAAAGTTCCATATAAAAAATCAATAACAGAAGAAAAATATTTTGGATCACTTAGAGCAGTAAGAAATAATAAAATATTGGATGTTTTTCTTGGGGCAGAAAACATGTCATACTTAAAGAAGCAGAAAGAAAAAAAAAGACTCCATATGTTCAATTATAAACTGAAACACAATTGTCATCTGTCATGGCTTTCTTTCCCCTAAAGAATCTAGTTTAAGATTAAGATTAAATATCACGTCCAACAGACCATACACTATTCATATTTGTGATTGAATGTGGATGTCAAAAGGCCTTTGCCTAAGCAGAAGCATAATTTTGACATAGCATCAGTATTATTTATCACAACATTTTATCATTAAATTTTAAAAGATTCCAAATGTAAATAAATATAAATTTTAAGTCTGGAGAAGCCAAAAATACAATCTCCTCAGGCACTTTATTTTATTTTTTGTATTTTAGGGAAGGGTCTACAGGGTGCTCAGGGTCTCACTGCTAGATCAGACTCGTAGTGATCCGCCTATTTACGGCCTCCGAAGAGCTGGGATTACAAGTGTCCACCTCGATGCCCAGTCTCAGTTGCCATCTTGGCACGGCACGCCTGAGTGTGGGGCCCGCAAGCAGGCTGGGGAACAACCCCCAACTGCACCCTGCCCCGCCCCACCCCACCCCACCCCTGTGCTTGCTTGCAGGAGTTTTAATCTGATGAGCTATTTGGCTGGCCAACAGCAGGCACTTTAAAGCTAGGTTTTCAATGAACATTTAAGAATGTGTCTCTATGCTGGGCGTGGTGGTACACACCTATAATCCTAACACTCTGAGGATTGAGGCAGGAGGATTGCTGTGAGTTCAAGGGCAGCGTAAGCTACAGAGTGAGTTCAAAGCTATTGTAAACTACATAGTGAGACACTGTCTCAGAAACAAACGAACAGAATATGTCTGCTTCATTTGGTTTTGACTTGATCAGCATGAATATGAATAGCCGAAGAGCATAGGTGAAGAATAGCCCTGAAGTAACACAATATAGAATAAACCTGAGAAAGGCATGGTGGCGCACACCTGTAATGCAGACATTCTTGGAGGATGAGGCAAGAGGTTGAAAGTCTGAACCCAAGAACAAGTTAGGAACTTAACTGAGATCCTGTTTCAAAATAACCCCTGGCACCGCATGCCATGCTGAACCAGCGATGGAGTCCAGGCGTGGTGGCGCGCGCCTATAATCCCAGCCCTGGGAGGCAGAAAATAGGAAGATCATTACGAGTTCGTAGTGAGACCCTACACATTAAAAAAAAAAAAAAAAAAAATTGAAATAAAAACTAAAGAGGGATGGAGATGTAGCTCAGTGTGAAGGGCCTAAATTCAATCCCTAGAACAAACAACATCAGCAATGTGGTTTTTGCCATCAGCAAAAACCTTAATATTGGCCCAAAGTGAAAATAACCTATATTTAAATAAGATTTTATTTTTACTTTTTATGGCTATGCAAACTAGAAGATCTACAGTTGCTTGTTTGTTTGCTCTTTTGTTTATTTTGTATTTTAGTACAGAGTCTCACTACATAGATCGGACTCAAAGTGTTTCACCTGTGTTCAGCATCCCAAGAGCTGGGATTACAGGCGCGGGCCGCCACGCCCAGTCTCAATCGCCGTCTCAGCATGCCCCAGGAGCGGGGCGGGCACAACAGGCCAGTTGCGTCTTCCTAAGCAGGCGCTTTAATTCGCTGAACTATTCGGCCAGCCCCAGAAGACCTACAGTTAATGGAACATAAATGTGGGCTAGCCAAGTGCCTATAGCTCAAATTCATTTATAGGTTGCTCCTGCTCAGCAGAATTTAATGCTTATGAATATGCTGAGGTAGAAGATGGAGGCGGATTGAAGGAGCTCTCTTAGGACATGTAGACTTCCAAGAGCAGAGAAGCGGAAGAGTTTAAAACATTCTAGCACAGAAGAAAGCTTACGCCTGTTCTGTCTAGAGCAGTGTTTATGTACTCTTAATACAATGGGTTTTTGCAGTTGTTTTACAAATACATTAAGCATATCCACAAAAAAGCACCTCCTCAAAGGTAACAATCTAAGCCCATGGTATTTCTCTAGACACGCCCTCAGAAGAACGTACCGCCTGCCACTAGGGGGCAGCAAAGGTTGCTCCTTAGGGCATCAGCTTCTATTTCGAATTTCAGTAAAGGATAGGCAGCTACTTCTCCACAGTGCTTTCCAGTCCATGAAATGCTTGGAGTATGCATTTTCATTATTATCATTAAAGGGCAGTCTTTTGATTTTTATCCCCCCCTCCACAGTACTGGAGACTCAAGCCAGGGCCTTGGCATTGAGTTACATTCCCCAATCTCTTTTTAATTTTTTTTTTTTTTTTCATTTTGAGACAAGGTTCTGCTAGGTTTTCCAGGCAGGATTCAAACTTTTGAGCCTCCTGTCTCAGTCTCCCAGAGTACTAGGATTTCAGGCACGCGTAACTATGCCCAGCTGAGGGAGCCTGTGTTCTTACCCCTGATTTTCAGAAGCAGAAAGTAAAGAAACTGAAGGACTTCAAAATCATAGAGCTAGGAAGTATCAGTGCTCAGATATTAGACACAGAGAGCTAATCACAAGGGACCTTCCTGGAGTCAAAAGTTCAGCCTAGATAGGAAGAGACAACGAAAGTTTTAATTCTAATACTGTCTAGTGATTTTCTACCGGGGTTTTTATTGCTGAAGAAAGGTAATTTGCTGTTCTTGTTATAGAAGAGCTGTGATACTACACAATGACATTCATCCACATCTCGTTTTAGAAATGTATATTTTTTAGAAAATTCAGTTTAATTGTTAATCTTGCAGGTGTTAGATTTAAATATAATTTGATGGTGGAAGAGTTAAATCTCTCTCATTATTATTATTTTTTTTTAATCTCTTACTTTGGGTGCCAGTTTTTGTCTTTTGGAGACAGGGTCTTACTATGAAGTTTCAGATGGCCCTGAGCTTACTTTGTAGCCCAAGCTGGTCTGGAACTGGCAACGACCCTCTTGCCTCAGCCTCCTGAGTGCTGGGATTAGGGGTGTGCACCACCACACCTGGCGTTTGGCTATATTTTTTACATTTCCTTTTTTACTTGCTCTCACTTGTGTTTCTAAAAATCTTTTTAATGAAATTAATAAATAGTGGAAATAGCATCATTCTACTTTAGTTGCCTCAGTGCGGGCTTTAAGGCAATGAAGAATGCAATAACCTAACAAAAGAATGCTTTAGAAATACTGTAGCTTATTTACTCTGCTTATCTTTTCCTTTTTATGTATGCACAAGAGTATATGAATTAAAAATTATGTGCGAATAAATCATATATATGTCATAAGAGTATTTTTTGAGAACAATATACACACATTTATTTTATAGATGTATTCCAAAACTAAGATGTATAGTATAGATTACCTTTTTTTAGTGCATTATTTCTCTCATTTTCTCACATTCAAATTGATAAGGACTTCAGCAGCATCTACACTGAATTCTAATCTTGCAGAAAATTTATTTCTAAGTCAATAAGCCATAAAGCCAGGACAAAGCATTATTTATGATTCATGAAAACAATTGTGTTCCTGAGGCACCAATCACAGAATTATTGAAATTACCAGCTGGACAAAACTATGAAGAAAAACCAATCAACTGATAGATGAATTCCTGTACAGCATATTGTTGGATTTTGCTTCCTAATCCACCCTGCCAGTCTATTTCTTTTCATTGGTGAATTCAGTCTATTTACATTGATGATTATAATTAAGATGTAGTGACTTGTTTTTTATCTGTTGGTATATACCTCTTTTTTCCTGTGTTTCTTTGCCCTATTTGGTGGGTTCTTTCCATTTTCATTCTTGGAGTTGTGGGCATTTGGATCCCTCTCTAGAATATCTTTTGGATATTCTAGATATGTGTGCAGGGTTGGCTTTGTCATCATGAAATTCTTTAGTTGTTCTTTGTCATGGAAGTATTTCACTTCTCCACTAAACCTGAAAGAGAGTTTTGCAGGGTACATCAGTCTGGGTTGGAATTTGTTTTCTTGTAAGACTTGTGGTAGGTACTCTGCTCCATGCTCTTCTTGACTTGATGGTTTGTGAAGAGAAGTCTTCCATTGTTCTGATGGGATTTCCTTTAAATGTGATATATTTCTTTTCTCTAGCAGCTTTCAGTGTTCTGTTCCTGTACTGAATTTCTAGGATCTTGATTATTATATGTCTCTGTGTGGTTTTCATTGGGTTAATGTTATTTGGAGTTCTTTATGCTTTAGTTACCTGAATGTTGGATTGTTTCCCCATATTTGGAAAGTTTTCTGCTATTACTTCTGCCCATATTTTTTTATACAATGTGTATTGACTCCTTCTTTCTCATTGATACCTATTAGTCTCACATTGTTCATCTTTGCTTTGTCTTGCAGATGTTGAATTGTATTTTCCTGCATCCTAGTTGTTTTTGAGAGACCTTTTCTTACTTTTTCACCAGCTGCAATGGTATCTTAAAGGTCTGAAAGTCTATTTTCTCTGTCATTCAAATAGTTTTGTCAGCTTGTAAGTGAGGTTTTAATTTCCCATATAGTACTTTAGATCTGCTTCATGCATTCTATTTCTTTCCTATATTGCTCATTCAAGGATTCCATTATTTTTCTATTCTCCTTTATTTTTTGTCAGTGTCTTCTTTAGTATTTCTTTTATTATAGTTATCATATTTTCTACTTTATGAATTATTTCTGATCTGATTTCTTCTATACCTTTCTGCAGTTGTTCCTTTACTTCAGGTGCTATTATTTCAGAGATTTCAGATGTGTCATTTCCAATTTCTTCTATGCTATTGTCTCCTGAATTTGTTGTGGGTGGGCTTGAAGCCTGGCAATGCATTTTGCTCCTTCTCTTTGTCATTTGGTATAGCACTGTCTTCTGACTTTTGGTGTAGAGCTTTGGTGCAGTTATTACCTTAGCACCAGGTCTGGATATACCAAGTTGAAACTTGTCCAGGTGAGTGTTGCTTGGGTCTAGCTGTTGCGCTCCACTTTTTCCTGATGAAGATTTTGGAAGTGAATCCACTGTGCCAGTCTTGGGGAAAAAAAAGCTTATGTAACCCTGACACACCTCTACTCTGACTGCCAATGGATTCTTTCCTTACTTTGAGTAATAAAAAACAGGACCTATGGTGTTCTGCAGACTTCAGGCAACCTGTCTGCATACTTCTGTTTGGTTTTTCCACTGCAAGCATGTGGCCTCTGTGGCTTCTTCAGCATTTCTGGTATATTTCCATCTTCCAGTCTCACATCCCACTTCTTCAGTGTTTGCCACTGTGACACATGGTGGAAGGACATGGTGGAGGAAAGGTCCCACCTTCTGGCAGCTGGGAAGCAGATTTAGAGAGTCAGGAAGGAGAGGGCCACAATAGCCTCTTCAAAGCTACACCCACGCAGACCTCTCTCATCCAGTTAGGACCCACCTCCTTTGTTTTGTGCCAGGGATCAAACTTAGGACCTTGTGCTTGCCAGGCAGGTGCTTGTGCCTCTGAGGTATCTCCCATGCTCCTAGGCCCCATCTCCTAATGAACCTACTGAGTTATAGAGTTAGAGCCCTAGTGGTCCTGCCACTTACCTAAAGGATGGATTTCTGACAGATGGACCTCTGGGGGCATATCATTGCCAAACCACAACACTGAGCTCTTCACATCTTTCCTACATCATGTTTTCAGAGAAGCCATTCCTGACTGCACTCCAATCTGCATCTGTTTATTGAGTACTTACTCTGTGTTTTGCAGTCATGCAATATTTTAGAATCCTAGGAATTAAACCAATAAAACTTCCTATCCCCATAGAGCCACAGAAGGCAGATAATAAGGAATAAATACAACTGAACAAATTTCAAGACTGAAATTTGGCTTCAGGCAAAAGCTAAAGTAGAGTACACTATGGAGGATCCAAAGAGTGTTGCATTTTAGTACAAATCTCGTAATGAGAGTGGTCACATCGAAATGCCATTCAAAGAAAGACTTGAAACTTATTTCCTGGAGTATTTGAAGAACTCCTTCCTGCCCTCCCATACTTTCTCTCCCACCCTTGAACACTAAACAGATTATCAGCATCCAACATACTGGAAACTACACATAAATGAGAAGATGATATTGTTTACTTATCTTCTGCTGCAAAATTATGGAGCTACATGATCTGTTATATGTTAATTAAGCCCTGATAAAGAAGTAAAAGGAGGGGGGTATTGTTAAGATGGATTTTTAAAACATAATCTTTATTTCTAACTGACACATTGTTTGTACATATTTTTGGGGTACGGTGTGATATTACAATTAACCTTTATAATGCAAAATAATAACATCAGGGTCACTTGGGTCTCCACTGGCACCACCTCAAACATTTATGCTTTCCTTGTGTTAGGAATACTCAGAATCTTCTCTACTAGCTAAATAATTGTAATAATTAACTACTAGTTAACTAACTAACTAGTTATCCTATTGTGCTGTAGAATATTAGTAGTTATCTTTCCTATAAAACTGCAACCCAGAGGAGCTAGAATTTCTATTCAATTGCAGTACTCAGGCAGCTAAGTAGAAAAAGAGGATGTTTAATATGTCATAATAAAAACTAGCAGAACTAGTTTCCTGTGTTTTAGATTGTACACAGAGAAAAAAAAACGAACAAAAATGAAGTGTGACGCTAACTCCTGGAGAAATGGCTCAAAGAACCTCTCGTCAGTAACTCTTCAGACTTTTACCCTGAGTTTAATGGGGATGGACCCGTGATGGGTGGGTTCAACTGCGAAGATGATGATATTCCCATTTTTAATTACCATATTTTTCTATGACCCTCTCTGAGAAAACCGAGTGAGCGATAGACCTTACAAATGGCTTCCAGTCAATGGGTCACCAAAGCTTGGGCTCGTCTTTATGTAGCTGTGCTTCTCCAGAATGGAGCAATGTTGATGGCCCAAGAGCCCATGGGCAGCATCTGTCAAGGCTGCTTTTGCTGAGGTTCCCTGCATTTGTCTGGCTGGGTTTGGACTTTCTGAAATGTCTGAACACAAAGTAACTAGAAAGACCAGTGTCTGACGATCAGCACAATGGGGATTGCGGTTCATGTCCTTCTATAGGAGCACACAGTGGTCTTCAGACCCTCACAGAGGGCATGTCCCCCTGGAGTTTCCATCCTATAGAAATCAGTGGGCAGTGCAAATTACTTTGCACCAGCTTTACTGCATCAGGGAGCCTGCCTGGCTCATCCAGAGAGTGTTGATCTTTGAAAAGATTGTCAAAAACATTTTTGAAAAAATTGGTTGTCTAAAATAATTTGCTGGAATAATCCCTTGGTAGAATTTTCTTGTGAATGAGAACTGTGTAAGACAACATGCAACAATCATGACTTTGAAAATAAAAACTACGGAAGCACTGGAAAAAAATCACTATTTGCACATCACACGAAGCACATTTCATGTATTTAAAATTTGCCTAATACATAGGTAGAGCTTCTAAGACAAGCCTCTTCCATTGGAATAGATAACCTCTTGCTTGAAAAAGTAGGATCTCTGGACTGCGTTGGGGCTCAGTGGTGGAGCACTTGCCTAGCATGCATGAGCACCTTGGATTTGATCCCTAGTACTGGAGGCAAACCTCTTCAGAGAGCATATACTTTGGCAAAAAAGCAAGAATCAAATAGACATTAAAGACCCTAATGCTTTTGGTATGGAATCCTATAGGACTTGACTTAGGAATCTGAAGAATAAAAATGCTTGATAAGAAGGCAAGAAGATCTCTCCATATTCCAAAAAGGCTTGTCCCTCCCTCCCTCTCTCTCTTTGTCATATGGAACAGAAAAATCAGTTTCTTTCTTATGTAAAGATTTCAAAGGAGACTTATTCCTTAGATAGTGAGAGGAGACTATTTTTAAAAATAGCCATATAAAGCCTCCGGCAAAGGAATAAAGGCTCTAGGGATTTTAGCAACCTTTATTGGAACTGTTTGATGATGTGGAACCCATAATCCTTGTTAAACCAACAAGTCAGAGTGAATTCAGCACAGGCCTAAGGGTAGTGTTAAATAAAATTCCTGTTTATAACAGCTGATGATTAGAACAAAACTAATTTGTATATATATATATTATATTTATATATATATAATTTTATTTATTTTTTTGGTGGACCTGGGGATTGAACTTAAGCCCTTGCACTGGCCAGGCAAACTCTTATTCTACTGAGCTATCTCCCTGGCCCCTATATTTTGCTAAATGGATAATTAAGCTAAAGTTTTCTATGAAACTTTGTGATGAATATTCTTATCAGTTATTATTTGAGAAATAAAAACTTAAAAAAACAAAGAAAGACCAAACAAGGAACTGACTATGGTTCCAGGCTTGGCATGTGTCTTAGTCCTCACAACCTCTGGAGTTGGGGCTTACAATTATAATTATTTTAGGACTGATGGATTTGGGTAACGGATTCCAACTCGCCAGCGTCTGTGACTAATACCACAGCGTGAATTTGCATGATCAGCCTGATGATTTGGGGGTCAGGTCTGAGGACTGGCTCCTGTGGTACAGTAACTAACAGGCTGAGTCGGCTGACCACCCATGCTATGGTAATTTGCAAAATGATTATTCACAGTACAACAAAAAGATGAAATCTTAAGTATATTTGTGGCAAATGCATTTTTTGGCTTATTTATGAAATTTTTAAAATAAGAGAAATAATAAGCAGAATGGCCCCTCATACTTCTAGACATGAAGTTTACATTCTGAGCAACTTCATCAGGGAATGTTTTATAACTTTTGGAGTCCATAATTTCTCTCTTAATTAACATAAAATTCTCATACTCCTACTGAAAATCATTGGCATCATCTATATAGTTCCACTAGCCAAACTAAACTTATGAAACTTTTTCACTCTAAACAAATTTAAAATAGTATAATATTAATTTTAGTTTTTCAAACTATACACTACTGCCTGAAATGTCTTTTTCTTGCCTTTCTTCTTATTCTACTTCTAGCTAACTAGATACAAATTGAATGCATTATGTCCTTTGACATGATTGTACAAGTTATGCAAAATATAAATATAATTTACATTTGAGTTCATAGCATGCATCAAACTTTTATTTTACCAGGTTAACAGAATCAGTGCAAACAATATCAGACTGATGCATATGCTAAGTAAAGCAATAAATGCAATCTGAAATTAAATTTCTTAATCATATATGAAAATCTGGTTAATGCCCCTGCATGGCAATAAACTGCAGTGTTAACTTCTCTTTCTGACAGAAATCATTTGTAGTTATCAGTTTCTACAAGCTAAATATCTAATTTCACAGACTCTAGATACTAATTGACAGTGAAAAATAAATAAGCTCTAGGAAGCTGCAATCTCTAGTCAAATGGCCTTAAGGAAATCTGTTTAGATGATATTAAAAGATAACAGAATCATCTCTTTTCTGTTCTCTAAATTTCTGGTAATTTTTCTTAATACGAGTTATAGAATGTGACTGTATTATGTGAAACAGTAAATGACGAAGTGGTGGGTGTTTTTGGCAAAGCTTTTACAGATGTTTATTCAGCCTTACACTGTATGTTCCTATCCACATATCCCACAAGACCACTTCTTAGGATAAGGAAATTGGTTTATCTCACACCCATTCCAGAGTGATCCTCTGGCCACTGCCTGTGTTGGCTCCATGCTCTTCTCTGACTCAAGTTGTTCTGCTTTGGAAATGAATCACCACCTTTTTGATGCTAGTGGTATTTGTATGCACTGGAAAATTGCCTCCGTGACTGTGTTCACAGGGAGCAACATTCACCCACCCTTCTCTTTGTTACTTTATCTTTTAATTTTATAACCTTGTCAACCTAGACTATATAGAAAAATGTGATTCACCTGTTGTTTTGGAAGTAAATAGAATGACGACATAGAGAAAGTTTTACACTGTATGCTAGACATCATTATTTCTATTGCCCCAAAGCTTAGAACATTTGTGAAAGATGCCCTTTGTGGATACAACACAGCTTCCTCCTTGGATCCCCTGCTCTCAGTACCCCACCTCTCAGCAATTACTTTCTTGTTTATATTCACACTGCATGCACTTTTTTTTCTTTCACAGTTTAGGGAAGGGCCTACAGGGTGTTTAAGGTCTCACTACTAGATCAGACTTATAGTGATCCGCCTGTTTACAGCCTCCCAAGAGCTGGGGTTACATGTGCGCGCCACCACTCCCAGTCTCAATTGCAGTCTCAGCACACCCCTGGGAATGGGGCCCGCATGCTAGGCCTGGTGTGTACACTTCTAATTGCCTTTTGGGAAAACCACTTGCTTATTCATAGGGATGCATTTTATTATTTTATTTATTTATTTTTTTGTATTTTATTATTTTCTACCATGCAATCTTTAGATATAATAATCAGTAGCATAAAATTTTTGAAAATCTGAGTCATTCACAATTGCATATTATCCCTGGGGACTTTGACATGACACTGTAAGATAAACACTACCAACCAGGACAAATGTTGATTCTCTTTTCTTTTTTTGCTTGATTCAGAAACTTTAAATTGTCAATGCCAGTACTGGCACAGACACACACATTTCCCAAAGACAAATATTCTTTTCAGGTTGAAAGTGAAATATTTATCTAAATATAATTTTCCCAGGTCCTTTCTTACCTATACAAAGCACCTTGCATTTATCATGCTGAGTGGTAGTTGATACCCCTTTGTTAGTTTTCTTTTTCCCCTTTTAGTACTCTCAAACTATCTGCTCTTTTTTGGCATCCTTTATTGCTGAAGGAATTGAGTAAACTTTGAAATATAACCACATTTCTGAAAGCCAAATGGAACATCTCAGTTTTATGTTCTTGAAGTAGAGGAAGAACCATAAAATGATACATTTTTTTCATGCCCAAGTATCATCTCCTCCTCCCCAGAAATCACTGAGAGTGTCTTTCTAGTTAAATTTATTCTACTTGGAAAGAAAGTGGAAGAAAGTTCCTAAGCATTGTTAAGAGTTGAATTGTGTGCCCCCAAAATGTATATGAAGGCTCTAACTCCCAGTATTTATAAATCTGATGTTATTTTGGAAGTATTTGTAGATGTAATCAAGATAATATCACAATGAATTAGGGAATACTCCAATCCAGTGATTAGGGTCTTTATGGTAAGAAGAAAAGAAACACACACACACACATACAACCACACACACACACACACACACACACACACACTCACACACACAGACACACACACACACAGCCCAGTGAGAATGAAGCAATAAAGCTGTATTGCCAAGAAGCAATACCTAATACAGGAGTATTACCTAATACAGTATACATAATACAGCAGTGGTGAGCACAAAAGCGTTCTGCCAACACACAAGTTAAGTCACCGCAGCAGCTGGGCCTTGGATAATAGTCATTGTTTTTTGAACTAAAACATCAGTACTCAGATTTAATTGTAGTACTGGCACTTTAGGATAGATAAGTGGGTTTTAGATTGCAGTTGACCCTCGATCTCTAAAAGGTTCACCATTGCTGATCTAAGAATACAATACACTGGAAGAGGCTAGGAAGGTTGGAGGCGCATCACCCCACCAACACCTTCATCCTAGACTTCTAGTCTCTGGAACTACACAGCGGTAAAATCCTGTTGTTTTAAGCCACCCTGTGGTACTCTGTTATAATATCTTGGGAAACTAATACAATCGTTGTCACTGTCATCCTAGGTTACCCAGGGGAAATGATCCCAAAGGTTAGAATGCTTGGGAAACATTCCCTTGTGCAGCTTCTTTGATCTACACACTGGACGATTCCACTAAGGGCATCTGCTATGTAACATTTGCCGTGCCATTTGTTTGGTTAATTTGTACACTAGGTGAGGGGGTTGGTTCCAGAGTCTGAATTTCTGAGTCTGTATTCTTGCTCATACTTCTCAGGTATGCAATCAAGCAAGGTATTGGCTGTCATCTATTGTTTCTATGATTTTCTTAAATTATTATAATAGCCTTGAGGTGATTATTATTTTCCAAGTTTAGAGTAAAGCCTTATAAGGCATAGAGAAATTTAGCATTTACCCACAGAAAGACAGTTTTGATACACAATTTTAATTTTCTTTTTTTTTTTTGTACAATTTTGATTTTCTGTGAAAGGAATTTCAAATTCATAGGACACAGAACTAGGTGTGGTGGCAAATGCCAGCAACCCTAGCATTTGGGAGGTTGAAACAGGAGGATCTCTGTGAGTTCAAGATCAGCCTGGGGTTATAAAAGTGAGCACATGTCCAGTTTAAACTGTGTAGTGAGATCCTGTCTCAAAAAAATCCCCAAAACAAAACAAAAAAACAAAAACAAAACAACAGCAACAAAAAATTCATAGGACCATCAATTGCAAGAACAACACAATTAACTTTCACATGTCCATGTCAGATTGCCCAGTAGTTATTACTTTTGTTTCCTTTTACCATATTTGTTTCCATTAGCTGTCTTTTAAAAAATTAATTAAATTTATTGGTACATTTTAGGTACACAATGACAAATGTATTCATCATAGGGAATTTGTACCTGTACATCTACATTCTAATTCTTTCGCACTCCCTTCCTTCTTTCCAAATTTAGTATATGTTTCTCTTTATAAAAAATTGTGTATGTCATTTATGTATTTTATATTTTAATCTCTGAGCTATTCAAGAATCACAGACATGCCCTTTATTGTCTTAATATTCAAGCATGTAGTACCTAACAAGAGCAGTCTCCCATCTCATACAAATGAAGAAGTTCAGTTTGAGACATTATCACGTTTATTTTGTTTTGCCTTGGTTTACACTTTTCTTTTTTGACACTGAGGATCAAACACAAGGCCTTGTACCTGCTAGTGTTAGGCAAGTGCCCTACCACTGAGCTGCATGCCCTGCCCAATGCTGATTACTTTAATTTTTTTTTTTTTTGGCAGAACCAGGGATTGAACTCAGGCCTTTGTGCTTGCCAGGGAAGTGTTTATTCCATTGAGCCATGTCCCCGGCTAATGTTGAGTATTTATCAGTATTTTATATATTATAAGTCTACTGCCTAAAGGATTCCCACCAAGTGAGCACGCACAAGGCAGATCAGAAACTGGATCATTATCTGCATCTTCAAGCTCCCCACTTTGTCCCACTTATTTCTTCCTCCTGCTTCTCAGAGGTAACTATTACTTTGGCTTCTACCCTCATCAATGAAATTTTCTTGCTTTTGAATCTATAAAATGGAATTACATATAGTATGCATTATTTTTGTTTTCCAAAAAACTGGCTTCTTTCATTCATATTGTATATTGTTATATTATTGTATATGAGAGGTCCATTGTTATTGTTGGGTACATCTGTAATTCATTTATTTCTGATTGCTGTATAACTTTTTTGGTATGAACACACCATAGTTAATTCATTCTACTCTTAAAGGACTTGTGAATTTTCCCTGCTTGGGGATATATATATATATATATATATATATATATATATATATATATGCATAATTTCTGTTGGTTGGTTAGGTCATGTGTATATACAAATTTTTTAATACCACCTGTACTGACAGACAAACAATTTTCCACAGTTATTGCATTATTTCTTCTGCAGTAGCTGAGCTCTAGTTGCTTCACATCTTTACCAACCCTCAGTGTTATTGCTCTAGACTTTCTGGTGGGTGTTTATTTGTATCTCACTGTAGTTTTAATTTGAATTACCCTCAACTCAGTGAGGGTGAGTATCTTTTCATACAGTTATAGTTCACTTAAATAGCTTCTTTTTGTGAAGTGCTAGATTTTAAATTGCCAAAGTTGATATTCTTTTTTTTTTTTTTTTTTTTTTATTTTACATTTTTATCTTTTTTTTTTTGGCAGAACCGGGGATTGAACTCAGGCCCTTGCGCTTGCCAGGGAAGTGCTTATTCCATTGAGCCATCTCCCCAGCCCCCATTTTACATTTTTATAAACGTCATGAAAAAAATAAAGTTTCATTCTGTATAACTTCATAAATTAATACTCCAACAACAATTATGCTGTACCTGTACTATCCTTAGCTGTATTACTTGTCTGTTTATTGCTGAACATATAACAAATTACTTGAAAAGCTGGGACTCAAAATAATAATGAAGTTTATTATATCACAGATTTCCTGAAGTCCAAGAATTTGCAAGTCCCGCTGGAGTTCTGGCTCAAGTCCGTTGTGAGATTGAATTCAAGAGGTCAGCTAGGGCATTTGGCAGAGGTGGTAGAGGGTTATTCTGAGGCATCTTGTTCCCGCATCAGGCATGCTGGTGGGGGCCGGCAGGAGAATCTCAATTCATTGCCACAAAACCTGTCCCAGAGGGCTTCTTGAGATTCCTCAGAAAGCAGTAGTTGGCAACACCCAGGTTGAATGATCCAAAGAAGGTGGAATAGTAGTTGAAGTTTATTTTATGACCTAGCTTTGAACTCACATTCCATCATGTCCCCAGTACCCTTCTGGCTACATAAGGTAGACTTGCATGTGGGCAGCTACAAACCATTTTTATGACAAACATTTTTATGACAAATTTAGTAAATTGATCTTAGGGCAACTGATTTTTATTTATTGACAGTACTGATGTTGGATTTTGATAGTTCCTCCTATCTCTTTATGTATAAGGGATGCCTTTCTGGTACATATGTAGGAGTACCAGAAGAACCTCAGAAGTCATGTATTCAAAGATCATAAAAAGGATTGTAGATCTTTCAGTGTACTTAGCTTGCTATAACAAAATTCCAAAGAGTGGGCGACTTAAAGAACACAACATTGTTTCTCACTGTTTTGGAGGTTAGAGGTTGAGATCAGCATCCCTCTCTGGCTGGGTTTTGGCAGGGTCTTTCTTTCTTGGCTTTCATACTGCCACTTTCTCCTCACCACAGCTTCACTTGGCTTTTCTTTCCCGCATTAGTGCATCTGGGGAGTCTTGTTCCTTTTCTTTTCACAAGACTTCCAATCTAGGGTGAGGTTGGGATCCCAGTCATGGGTCCTCATTTAATCTGGATCAACTTTTAAAAGCCCTCACTCCAATTTCAGGCGACTTGCAGGTTAGGGCTTTAAGGCAAGAGTACTGAGTGGATAACGGTTCAGTAACCAGTATGTGGGAACAGGTCTCAGGTTCTTCTCCTTCCTTTTTTTCTTCCTCTTATTTGATGACATATGGAGTAAATAGATTTTGTGCATCAACATTTTTCAGTAAACTATCATCTTTACAGAACATCAACAACCCTCAGCTATTTCCCCAGTTTTGTTGTGGATAAAGGATGAACAAAGGAGAAGAAAGGAGTTCAGAGCTGGGCATAATATACTGCATGTTAAAGTTATAATTTCTTGGACAATACATAAAATATTATACATGCCCATTGATCAATATGCTTATCCATCTACCTACCTATTGTCACCTATTCATTCATTTGCCTTAACCATATTTTACCAAGTGAACCAGGCATATTTCAATTTTTACAACTTCCCTCGAGAATACATAATTTCAAATGAAGTCTGCATTCAGGTTAATGGTTTTGAAGGCTTTATACTTATCAACTCATGTTTTGGCTTCATCACTCTGCTTTGAGTGATCTAACACATTGTGATATAGCCCAGCTACTGTCTAATAGCTTCTCTTGGTTGTACTCCAAATTGATATGCATGCTGTAAAATACAGACTTCTTTGAAGTTTCACTCTGAATCCTTCTAGATTCTGGGGAAATTTTCCATGACTTCACTTTTTTCTTTCTGTACAAATAGTAGCCAGTGCTTCTTGCATACTGTGTGCCAGGCCAGCACCAAACATGTTTCACAAGTAGATGTGCATAGATCTTTCTTTCTTTCTTTCTTTCTTTCTTTCTTTCTTTCTTTCTTTCTTTCTTTCTTTCTTTCTTTCTTTCTTTCTTTCTTTCTCTCTCTCTCTCTCTCTCTCTCTCTCTCTCTCTCTCTCTCTCTCTCTCTCTCTCTCTCTCTCTCTCTCCCCCTCCCTCCCTCCCTCCCTCCATCCCTCCCTCACACCTCCCTCTCTCCTTTGTTTCTCCTTGTCTTTTTGAGACAGGGTTTTGCTGTGCAGTTCAGGTTGGCCTTGAACTCATTATGTAGCCCAGGCTGGCCTTGAACAAGCTGTAATCCTCCTGCCTCAGACTCTCCAGTTCTGAAATTACAGGAATGTTCCTCTACATTTGCACACAGATGTTTTTTAAACACAGCATCCATAGTCCATGGTGTGGTAGTTTCAGCACTCTAACTGGGACCCTTTGGGACCCAATGTACTTTTAGGATATCCACAGGGGCAAAATTATTTTTAGGCTATTAGAACTTTATTCACCAAAGCTTTTCTACTGTCATGAATGTACAGTGGATTTTTCCAAAGGTGTAGACATGTGATGCTGTACTATAAAAGGGGGTGTCTGTTTCGCATTTTTGGTTTTGTTTTACAGTTCTCTAAAATATTAGGCTGGAGGAAGTAATACATGCATTTTCAAAGATTAGTTCAGTTTGTCTTAAAACTTCTCCTATGCTTTTTGTTATTCTGTTTTTTTTTCTTTTTTGTGTTATAGAGGATCAAACTCAAGACCTTGTACTTGCAAGGCCAGTGCTTAAGCCACTGAGCTGTCTTCCTGGCTTGGTAGCCATTTTTTATTATAACTGGTGAATCACCACAATCTCACATTATCTAATACATCACCCATTTGAAATCCAAATAAATGAGATATATGTACTCTGTATGTTGTCTAGTATTCTTGGCATTTGCTAAAAGGAATAATAATAATGGTAATAATAATAATAATAGCAATAATAATAATTCATTTTAAACCATGTGACCTAAAATATTCATAACTAATCAAAATAATTAACATCTTTGTGAAAAGCCAGACATTGTGATATACACTTTCATATCCATCACCTCGTATACTATCACAACCCTATTAGGTAATCTGTATTATCATCATAAAATTTTAATAATGAGAGATTTCAATTTATATTGAATAAGTAGCTTGACTTAGGTCCCATAACTAGTAAGTAACACAGTCAACCACGACCTGAACCAAGTCTGATTGAGTCTGAAGCCATCGTCATAATTTCTATTCAAAGAAATGATTTAATAGTTGGAGAGTGCACACATAAAGCATTACAGCTTCATTCTTAATTAATTTTATTGGTACATTTTTAGATATATATAATGATAATAGTCATCATATTGAATTTGTACCTGTATATGATGTATCTGGATTATTTGTCCCATTTCCCTCCTCTCCTTTTTACCTCTCTTTACTTACAAAAGCTTGGCCAGTAATTTTTCCTTTCATGCTTTTTCCCTTTTCCCTTCACTATATGATGTAATGCAGCCATGGAAAATTATGTTTTCAAATGTGTGTGTGTGTGTGTGTGTGTGGTGCTTGGGATTGAACCTAGGACTTTACACATGTTAGGAAAATGCCCTACCACTGAACAATTTAACCCTTCACATAATTTTATTGACTTTGAAAGCACCTGTATTTCAATAGTAAGCAAAATGACAAGGCATACAGATATATAGTACTCTTTCTATACATGAAAATATATGAATGCAGATAGAAAAAGGAAAAGCAGTACACAGATATGAATCATGCTTATCTCTACATGTGGAAAATTATAGATAATTTTTACGTTCTTATTACATATTTTTATAGTCAACATGCATTGTTTTTGTAATCAGGAAAAAAGTAGCAAAAATATTTAATACTTATGATAGAGTTGATTTTTTGATTAAAATTTTTTTCTGTGTCCCCTAAGGTTTCTGATGTGTATAGCTATCAATGGTTCAAATACAATGCAATATTCTGCCTGCTGAATTTCTTTTTCTGCCATGTATTGGAGATAAAGAAGAAAATGTGTGTTTCTCTTTGGGAAGTTGGCATTTGAATGAGACTGCTGCTTTTCTCAGCTTAAAGAAGATAAAAAGAGTTATCAAGTAATGTTTTCTTTCACCTAAAGATGTTGGTCCCACTCCAACAATTGGAATTGATTGAACTCTGGTGCTTGCAAATTTAAAAGCCTAACACAGGGGATCTACTTGCTCTGAATTTTACAAGTCAATAGATACAATCAAAAGAAAAACTTATTACAGGGCACCTGAATGTTTATCTCTGGTGAGATAAACACTTGTAAACAAGCATTTTGAATTGAAAGCTTCAATAATAACACCATGAGACCTATACTGGATGGTAAGAATTTGCATGTAACTATAAGGATAAAACAAACTAAAAAAAAGGGCTTTGGTAAAAAATTAAGACTTCTGATTCATGTTCCCAATTATATTTTATTCTGGCCTGGGGAGATAGCTCAGTAGAATAAATGCTTGCCTGGAAAGCTCAGGGTCCTGAGTTCAATCCCCAGTACTGAAAAAAAAAAAAAAAAACAAGCAAAAAATATATTTTGTTCCATTTATCTTGACTAAGGCCATCTATCTTAACTTTTGACAACATTTTTATTGCTTATGGAATGTAGTACCCATGAGACAAATAGATTCTTGATATTTGAATAGGTGGTTTGGCTTCATGGAAGCCTATACACCAGTGAACCAGTCAGGAAATAACATTAAATAGTTTTGTCTGATAAGTTTAGCAACTGACAATTAACTTCCTACTTAGTCCTGAAGCTGTCACATCTAAATTTTGATGTTCACTTTGGACTTCAGTCCCTTACTAAGATGAATCAAACTGGAAAAAAATTTAAAGGATCGTATTTACAAGAAGTCAGTGCTTTTGCTAAAAATTAGTTATTAGATTTCAATTGATAAACCAAAAGGTCTTTCCGTGCAAACTGTTGCTTTACAGAGTGGTCATGGATCCCCTGCCCAATTTGTTGCACACCAGTAGTTTCACAAAACATAGTGAAATCTAAGTATTGTAATGATGAGAAAATGAAAATGAAGTCATACAAAACAGAAACAGACTTTTTATTATTAATTTCAGTAGATGTAATGTTATTGTCACATTTCCCTAAACATTATGCATTTTTTTCTTTTTATCCCTGTGCTTATCTTTCCATGAGCCAATAATAGTTCTCAGACCCTATCTAGAACAATGCTGCTGTGGATTTCTCTGCTTTTCTGAGTCTCATGCTGTGGTTTACGCTCAGCTGGGAATTGATTAAGGAATGGAACGAAGTTGGCTTCATTAGCCTCTCCCCTCCCTCCACTTCCAGAGGCCTGAAGAAAATAATTCTATCCACGTGGGACAGGTCTCTTACCTGCAGTGTCCTAATGCAGTTGCTGTGTGTTTGTGTCACCCTGGCATATGTACTCAATTGCCAGCTGGCTGTGGTTTCATCCACTCCAGTTTGGGGGTCTGAGGATCCTAGGAAGATCCTATCAGGCTGAAGGAAATATATTCCTAATGATTTTAATAAAGCTAGGGATGAAACAGTTAGTAACTTCTGTACTGTTTTTTACAATCGTGGTCATAATCAGGAAATTAAAAAATTATTAGAACAAACTACTTCTGCTGACACTGAGTCCCTCCCTCTGGCTAGTAAAGACAACTTATTCTCATTCATCAAACTTCTCTTAGATTAAAATAATGATTTTTCAGGTCAGCTCTAGATTTCAAGTTCAAAATTTTGTTCAACGTCATATAACAGCCTTTACTTTCACTCCTCATTGGTTGATTCTAATACCCCAGGGAGTGAATGGAACCCACAGCCAGAGTCTAGATAAAAGCTCAGATCCAAATGCTTGGCTTTTTTATTGTATTGAAAAAAGATTAAAAAATTTCATAACAAAATAACAGAACAATACAATAGATAATTCATTGTGTATTTTTTTAAGTAGAGTAAAAAATATTAGCACAAACTTTTCTTCTCAATGATAAAATTTATCAGGACCTGGATTTTCCTTTGTTGTTTAAGTTTTTAGTTACATTTCAAATTTATTGACTGATATAAAGGTTTTTAGAATATGTATATTTTGTTGAGACTGTTCTGGAAATTTTTATGTGTCAAAGAATCTGTCTATTCCTTCTGTTTTTGTTTTGTTTTCTTTTATTTTATTAGAGTACAGTTTCTAGAAGGTATTGATGATTTTTTGTCTTTTTGAGACAGGGTTTCACTATGCAGTTCAGGCTGGCCTTAAACTCACTTTGTAGCTCAGGCTGGTCTCGAACTCACAACAATCCTCCTGCCTCAGCCTCCCGAGTGCTGGGATTACAGGCATGTGCCACCACGCCCGGCCCCGGTATTGATGATTTTTTGAATTGCTGCAGGATCTGATGTGATTTTTTTCCCTTTTTCATTCTGACTTGCTTGAATTTGGGTCTTTTCTTTCCTCTTTTTGATGAAGTTGGCTAAGAATTTTATTTATTCTTTCAAGGAACCAATTTTTTTCATTGTTCCAAAAGTTTTATTTTAGAATTTATTGAAAGAAATAAAATTATATTAAAAAATAGAGAATCTCACAAACTGAAAACCAGGAAGAAAAAGAACAAGTTAGTACTTTTTCCTGAGAGGCAGATCTAATTAGCTGTAGAATGGACTTTTTTCTTTCTTACCTTTTGTCAAACAAAAATTACTTTTCCTGTTTCTAAGGCATCAAAAAGCATCAAGTGCTAAATGGATTTTTAGGTAATAAATTTCAGCCCCGAGATTAAGAAACATCAAAAGCTGTTATTTTTCTCCTTTTTTATATCATGTCATACATATTCTACTTTTTACATAAATTTGAGAATTTTACACTCATAAATCTTAAAAACCTGGTCGTATTTTAGTAAAGTCTTACTGGTTCCTAGTAAGGACATGCGAAGCACTTGCCCTGGCACCCAACAACTGCAAGGGGCCAGACCCACACACCATCTGCAGCTGCATGGGTCAACAGGCAGCTAGAAATTACCCTACAATCTGAACCCTAAACTACTGGACTTGGATGTAAAGCAGATCAAATCTGAATGAAGAACCAATTTTTTGATTCATTGATGCTTTTATTATTTTCATAGTCTCCACTGCATTAATTTCTTCTCTTTATAATTTCCTGTCATATGAGTTTTGTTTAATTTGTTTTTCTTTCTCTAGACTTTTAAGATGCAGCATTAGGTTGTTTATTAGAGCTTATTCTGTTTTCCTGATGTTTGGGTTCTTCAATATAAATTTGCTTCATAGAACTGCTTTCAGAGCACCCCATAAGTTCTGATATAATGTAGTGGCATTATCATTTAATTGTGGTTATTATTGCTTAATTTCTTCTTTAATTTCCTCTGTGACCTGTTGGTGGTGTTTAATTTTCATGTGCTCATGCAGTTTTTGTGCTTTCTTTTTCTGTTGATTTCAATTTTGTTGCACTGTGGTCAGAAACTACACGTGAAATGACTTAATTTCCTCTGCATTAACTTAGGTGTGTTTTATGGGCTAATATGTGGTCTATTTTGGACAATGTTCCTTGTGAGCTTGGAAGAATGTATATTCTGATATGGCCTGGAAGATCTACTAAGTTGACTTGTTCACAGATTTGACTTAATTCTGACACATTTTTTGTTGATATTTTTGAGGTGGGTCTGGTTCATCTATGTATTTGTGAGAGTAAGATATTAAGGTCCACCTTTACAACTGTGTTGGTACTTAATTGACTTTTCATGTTGGTAACATTTATTTTATGCCTTTGAGTACATTAATATTCGATATATTTATGACTGTTATCTCTTCTTCTTGGAGTTTTCCCTTAACAAGTATGTATTGATTTTCTTTGTCTCTTCTGATCACTTTTGGCTTGAAATTCATATTGTCTACAAATAGAATAGCTACCCTTGCTTTCTTCTGAGTTTCTGTGGCCTGAAGTATTGTTTTCTTTTTGAGTTAAATGTGTTTCTTGAGTGCATCATATTTTTTTCTATGAATTTAGGGCAGGGTCTACAGGGTGTACAGGGCCTCACTACATAGATTGGACTCATAGTGACCCTCCTGTTTTCCGCCTCCCAAGCGCTGGGATTACGGGCATACACCGCCACACCCAGTCGCAATTGCCTCCTCAGCTTGCCCCGGAGGGGGGCTGGCATGGCATGCTGGGGATCAAACCCTGGCTGCAGGGCCTGCAAAAGCAGGCGCTTCAGTCTGCTGAGCTATATGGCTGGCCCTACATCATATTTTAGGTTTTTTTCTTCTCTATCTATTCTGCCAGCCTGTCTCTTTTGATTGGTGAGGTAGGCCAGTTTATATTGATGGTTGCAACTGATATGTATTGGCATATCCCCTTCATTTAATGACTTGCCCTGCATGGTGGCTTCTTTCTATTAATGTTCCTGTGCTATGGTCTTTGTTTTCCCTTCCTAATACATCCTTCAGAGCATTATAAAGGTTTGGTGGTCATGAGTTTCTTCTGTTGTATTTTGTAATGGAAACATTTTATTTCCCCAGTTATTTTAAAAGGTAGTTTTATGTGGTATATCAACCTGGGTTGAAGGTTGTTTTCTTTTAGTGTTTAAAATGCCTCACTCAAGGCTGTCCTTGTTTTGAGGGTTTGTGTTAAGAAATCACAGAATCTGCTGTAATTCTTATGGGTTTTCCATTGTAGGTTATTTGTGTCTTTTCCCTAGCCACTTTTAATATTCCTCTTTTTTGCTGAATTTGTATAATATTTATTATGTGCTATGGTGCAAGTTTGTTTTGGTCATGGCTATTTGGAGTTCTATATACTTCATTTATTTGCATGTAAAACTCTTTATCCATGTTTTGGATGTTTCCTTCCATTATTTCTGTGAAGAGTGTTTTTTAAAATGTCTTTTGCAACTTTCTTACTGACTTCAACCAATGTTACTTGGTTTTTCTTTGCTTTATCTTGTAGCTATTGAATTTTGTTTTTTATAATCTCTCATTATTTTTACATTATTTTTCTTTGCATGGACACTAGCCACATTGTTGTCTTCTAGATTTGATATTCTATCTTTATCTTCTTTCAATGTCTTGCGTATACTTTCTCTTTTATTTTTGTCTTTTTGAGGCTGGGTCGCACTATGTACTTCAGGCTGGTCTTGAGTTCATCTTGTATCCCATGCTTGTCTTGAGCTTGCAACAATCCTCATGACTCGGCCTTCCAAGTGCTGGGACTACAGGTATGCACCATCACATCTGACTTTCTTGTGGATAATTACAAAAGTTTTAAATATCTTAGATTTACGTTTGAATCTATTTCATAAATTCCATCTTCTTATGTTGGGAATTCATGGTTTCCATTATTTTCCTGAGCTCATCTATTTTTTAAAAACTGTGTCTACATTTTTTTTAGATTTTTTTGTACTTTTTGTTATTATTTTTAAAGAATGCAAAATAGTGATAGAACAAAACAGCATTAAATACATGGTACAAGATTTCACTAATTAAAGTAATAGGAATCCAACAATGGGTGCCGTATTACATGATGCTATGTGCAAGTTAGTTTTTCAGATTATCAGATATAACCGTATAAGTTTTGTTTTTTAAAAACACAATAACTAAGAAGTTATAAAAAATTCAAGAGAGGAAAAAATTCAGAATAAAACCAAAAATTTGTAAGCATTAACTTCTCCTTTCTTTTTTATATTCATAAAATTAGAATTCCCAAAGTAGAAAGGAGCAGGCAATAAATATTTAAAGATTTAAAATTTCTGAATTTAGTTCAACTTATAATAGTACATTTCCAAGAGAAAAGAACCTTTTGCACAAGAAATTTAAATAAAGTCATATCAAGATACACAAAAATGAAATTGTCCAAAACTTATTATAAAGAAAAAAATGAGTAAAGCATATACATAAAAATATTAGTTATGGAAGAACAAAATTAAATAGCATCTTATTCCACATTAGAAAGAAAGAAAAAAGTGTAAGAAATTAGACTAATTGAAGGACTGAAAGTAGCAAACATACCTTTGAAAAGTAAAAGTAAAATATTTCCCATTCATACAAACTTGAAATACTTTAATACCTCCAGACGGAGTGTATGGGAAATAACAAAGAGCATAATTCAAAAGGCATGAGAAGTCGCAGTATGCTCCTGGATGAACAATAAAGAGCTCTCAAAATGATAGTTATGCAGGACTATGTAAAATATATTAGATGAACCCTTATTTAAAAGGTCATTGAAGATTTCTATGAAGTAGTACCAATCTTCTTTTTTGTCTTTTAGGTAAATTATAATTCAAAGATATACTATAAATCTTAAAAGAAAAATTAAGATTAAGCAATATTCAGAAAAATTAAATACTAACTAATTTAAAATTAAATGTTCAAAACAATTAAGAAAAAGTTTTCATGATAGTAAATAAATACTAAGATTAAAACATAAGATAAATGCTGGAATGACAAATAAATGACCAGCACTTCTGACAGTTTGGGGATAGGATATCACACAGAGGTCTAGTGTACTGTGGACATGGATAATGACCATGACACTTACTGGTGGCCAGGTGTCACTTGTGGGACTGAGCTACAGCTATTTCCTTGAAATCCACCTTGTAGTCCCATATAGAATCGACCCATAGGGTGCAAGAGAAGTCCATTTGCAGAGTGTGCTGATGGAAATAATTTGCTGCTATACACAAAAGAATAACTGAAAGACTACTGCTGTATACCTCTTATTCTCCTGTGTTTAATTGTTTGCCCTATTTGGTGGGTCCTTTCCATTCTCGTTCATGGGGTTGTGGCCATTTTGCTCCCTCTCTAGAACATCATTTAGCAGTCTGTGTAGGCTTGGCTTTGTCATCATGAAATTCTTTAGTTGTTCTTTCTCATGGAAGTATTTTACTTCTCCATTATACTTGAGAAAGAGTTTTGCAGGCTATGTGTGAGTATATGTGTATAAAAGTCTGGGCTGGAATTTGTTTTCTTGCAAGACTTGAAGTACTTTGCTCCATGCTCTTCTTGACTTGATGGTTTGTGAAGAGAAATCTGCTGTTATCCTGATGGGTTTTCCTTTAAATATGATCTGTTTCTTTCCTTTAGCTGCTTTTAGAATACTGTTCCTGTGCTGAATTTCTGGGATCTTGATTATTATATGTCTGGGAGTGTTTTTAATTGGATTGATGTTATTTGGAGTTCTATATGCTTCAGTTACTGAATGTCAGATTGTTACCCCATATATGGGAAGTTTTCTGCTATTACTTCTGCCGGTATTCTTTTTATATCATTTGTATTGACTCCTTCCTCCTCACTGATGCCTATTAGTCTCACATTGTTCATCTTTGCATTGCCTTGCAGGTGTTGAATTATTTTTTCCTCCATCCTAGTTGTTTTTAAGCGATCTTTTTTTACCTTTTCACTAGCTGCAATGGTGTCTTTAAGGTCAGAGAGTCTATTTTCACTTTCACTCAAATGGATTTGCCAGCTTGTGATTGAGGTTTTAATTTCCTGTATATCACTTTGTATCTGTTTCACACATTCTATTTCTTTCCTATATTGCTTATTTAGGGGTTCCATCATTTCTATATTCTGCTCTATTTTTTTTTATCCATGTATTCTTTAGAAGCACTTAGTACTTCTTTGATTATATTCATCATTACATTTTTTATTTCAGAAATTATTTCTGATCTGATGTCTGCAATTGTTTCTTTACTTCTAACACTATTATTTCAAAGATTTCAGGTGTGTGATTTTCAATTTCTTCTATACTAGTGTCACCTGCATTTGTTCTGGGTGGACACTGGGCCTGAGACTGCATTTTGTCCCTTCTCTGTCATTTTCTATAGCACTGTTTCTGACCTTTGGTATAGAGCTTAGATAGAGTTATTACCTTAGCAGTAGGTCTGGATCTACCAAATTCAGACTCCTTCAAGTGGGTTTGGCTTGGGTCTGGCTTCTGTGCTCCACTTCTTCCTGCTGAAGCCTTGCAGGTAAACTCTATATGTCACACTGGCAAGATGTTCTGCTCCTGAATCAGCTGAGTGGGTCTTGCCTCTCGCCTCTTTGCAGGGAGTTCTGCTGAAGGGTTCCACACTGGGCCTGTACTCTGGGTCTATTCAGGATCTGTCGGCCTGGGCAGTCTCACATGCTGGGCCTGCGCTCTCTAATTTTCATCATTTCTTTTTAACCTTAGAGAGTATTTTTTCTATAGTCTCTCTCTTTCTATCTATCTATCTATCTATCTATCTATCTATCTATCTATCTATCTATCTAT
>PVKA01023231.1:15000-35929 GCA_004027165.1 Ctenomys sociabilis | reverse complement strand
AATAATGTACAGGACTACAAGATAAACCCTGAGAAGACTTCAATGACCACATAGGAAATATAAAGTTCATGTGTTGGTATATAAGTTTCGATCTACCTAGGTCTTAACCATCCAGCAGAAAAGTATAAAAGTATAAAAATGAAGTATACATCGTGAGCCCATAATATTAAGCTGAGCTGTAAATGGATATGGTCGACAACTTCTTTGAATAACTCCCTATGGTTGCAGAATGCTGGACTGTGTTGGATTGTGGTGTCGAGTTCAAGCACCTAAGGTAGTTGAATGTCAACAGAGTGCCCACTTTTGACAGGTGTAGACAAAGGAAGGGTTGTAGAAAGAAAAAATCATCATGTGTGTGTATAGACAGTACAGTTGTGATGGATAACGCTGTGCTTCTACATGATTCTATGAGAGACAAGATCTGCACTAATGGTGGTTGGACAGGATATTATGTCGGCTTTTAGTGCTATGGTCATCCACTAGGTAAATAGTTATTGAATCTTTGATATAATTCAGCTGTATAAAAACCTGTAAGTATAATATCATGTATGCACCTTGTACAGTGCCAAGACGTTATGAAAACAGTTTGCAATGTATTATTTCATCGACTCTGTATGGTTATGGTGTTTTGAAACTGTCTGATTGACATTTGTATTTCAATAAAATAAAAATACATGGAAAAAAAAACAATTAAATGACAATAGAATACCCATCTCTGACAGGACTAAACATAAAAAAGGGGATACAAAGGAAGGACCATTCTGTGTTTGTAGAAACAGTATAGTTCAGATAAATATGCAATGTTTTTCCATAATTCTATGAGAAGAAATATTTGCACTAATAGTGTTTGGACAGGATGTTCTGTCTGCTCCTTATACTAAGGATAACAACTAGGAAGATAACAATGTAAAAAGTATTAATTATTGAAACTGTGCTATAATTCAGCTTTTAAGAAAGTCAGGTATACAGCTTCATTCTCTTAATTGATTGAATAGAGGCTTCTACTCTAATAGTGTTGGTAGATAAAATATCATGTATGCACCTTGTACAACAGAAAACCACTATGAAAACAATACGCCATGTATTAATTGTTGAATCTGTTCTACTAATTAGAGTTGAAACTGTCTCATTGCTATTTGTTCTTCAATAAAATAAATTTAAAAAAATAAAATAAAATAAAATGCCTTGACATTGCCATACTTAAAAAAAATAAAATAAATAAATAAATAAATAAATAAATATAAGGGCCCTATTGTACTTTAGTCCTTTATAAATTCTAGAGAGAAGACCTTTGTCTGAGTACTTATTAGTTATGATTTTTTCAAAATTTGTGGGTTGTATTTTCACTTTGTTGGTAATTTCTTTTGATGTGCAAAACTTCTCAATAAGAGTTGCTCCCAGTTTTTTAATTCTTTCAAGCGTTTTGCATGCAATTACATGTTTGTTCATGAACTTTTTGCCTACCCCTATGTTTCAAGAGTTCCTCCAACTTTCTCTTCCAGGAAATACAGTGTTTCTGTTTTAATGTTTAGATTTTTAGTCCATTTTGATGTTAGCTTGGTGTATGGTGATAGGCCTGGTTCAAGATTTAGTTTTCGGGATGCAGTGAGCCACTTTTTCCAGCAGCATTTGTTAAAGAGGCTGTCTTCCTTCCAGTAAGCATGTTTGGCCCCTTTGTCAGAGATCCGGTGGCTGAGTGTGTTTTTAGAGGCCTCTTCATCTTCCAATCTATTCCATTAATCCTCAGGTCTATTTTGTTGCCAATACCATGTTGATTTTATCACTGTAGCTTTGTAATATAATTTCAAGTCAGGAATTATAATGCCTCGTGCCCTGTCTTTGTTGGCCAGGATTGCCTTTGCTATTCAAGGTCTTTTCTGCTTCAAAATAAATTTTAGAAAAGATTTCTCTAGGTCTGGGAAGTATGTTTTTGGCAGTTTGACAGGGATTGCATTAAATCTATACAGCAATTTTGGGAGTATGGCCATCTTCACGATGTTGGTTCTTCCTGTCCAGGAGCAGGGAATACCTTTCCATTTTGTTAAATCCTTTACGATCTCTTTTCTTAGAGTACTGTAATTTTCCATGAGAAGATCTTTGACTTCTTTCATTAAGTGAATTCCAAGGTATTTTATTTTCTGCAGTGCTACTGTAAAAGGTACTGTTTCTCTAATTTCCATCCCAGTATGTTTGTTATCTGTATAGAGGAATGTTGTTGACTTTTGAGTATTGACTTTGTGTCCTGCTATGCTACTGAATTTGTGTATCAATTCTAGTAGCTTCTTGGTGGAGATTTTGAGTCTTCCAAGTAAAGTATCATGTCATCTGGAAATAATAATTTAACTTCTTGTTTATGTATTCTTATTCCTTTTGTTTCTTCCTCTTTTCTAATGGCTCTAGTTAATGATTCCAAAACTATATTGAACAGGAGGGGTGATAGAGGACATCTTTGTCTTGTACCAGATCTGAGAGTAAAAGATTTCAGTTTTTCCCCATTTAGAATTATATTAGCCTTTCAGTTATCAAAGATGCCTTTTATCAAATTGAAGCAGAGGCCTTCTATTCCAATTTCCATAGGACTTTGAACATGAATGAATGTTGGACTTTGTCAAAAACTTTTTCTGCATCAATTTAGATGATCATGTGGTTTTTAGATTTTGCTCTATTAACATAGTGTATTACATCAATAGATTTGCAAATATTGAACCATCCTTGCATCCCTGGTATGAATCCTACCTGGTAATGGTAGATGATCTCCTTAATGATTTGCTGTATTCTATTTGCTAGGATTTTATTGAAGATTTTTGCATCTATGTTCATGAATGAGATTGGACTATAGTTCTTTCTTAGTTGTTTCTTATACTGGTTTTGGAATCAGTATAATAGTTGCCTCCAGGAATGATTTTGGGAGGACTGTTTCTGTGTCTATTTCATTGAAGAGTTTGAGGAGTGTAGGGATTATATCTTCTCTAATTTTCTTGTAGAATTCAGTTGTGAATCCATCAGGACATGTACTTTTCTTTGTCAGTAGGATTTTATTACATCTCTTATTTCATTGGCTGTTATTGGACTACTGAGAGTCATTATAACTTGTTGATTCAGTTTTGGAAATTTGTACCTTTTTAGGAATCTGTCCATTTCATCTGAGTCTTCTATTCTGTGCTTAAAGATTCTCAAAGTAGCTATTGATAATCTTCTGAATTTCCAATGGGTAGTGGTGATTACACACTTTTCTTTTCCTTTTGCCTGTATTTGAATTTTTTCTTTCCTCTTTTTGATGAGGTTAGCTAGGGGCTTATCAATTTTATTTAGTCTTTCACAGAACCAGCTTTTTGACTTGTTAGTTTTTTGAACTATTTTCTTCTTCTCAATTGAATTAATTTCTGCTCTATTCTTTATGATTTCTTCTGGTCTTTGAGCTCTGGGTTTGTTTTGATCTTCCTTTTCTAGATGTCAGAGGTATAGCAGCAGGGTGTTTGTTTCTTCCCGTTCTGTTTTCCTAATATGTAAATTCATAGCTATGAATTACCCTTTGAGATCTGCTTTCATCGCATCCCATAAATTCCCATAAATTGTGATTGAATTTTCCTAGAATTGTAGATATTGTTGAATTTCTTGTTTAATTTCATCAGTGACCCATTGATGGCTGAGTAGGGTGTTATTCAGCTTCCATGTATTAAGGTTTTTTCTTGTCATTTATTTTGAGTTTCATTGCACTGTGTTTAGACAATATGCATGGGATAATTTCTGTTTTCTTGCATATACTTAAGCATGACTTATGGACTAGTATGTCATCTGTTTTATAAAATGATCTATGTACAGTTGAAAAAAATTGTGTAATCAGCTGTGGCTGGGTGGAACACTCTGTATATTTCCACCAAATCCATTTGTTTCCAAGCTCTGGTTCAGTTCTGCTACGTCTTTGGTAATTTTTTGTCTGGTTGACCTATTTTTTTGAGATAAGGTGATTTTTAATGTCTCCTGTTAGGATTGTGCTTGTGGGTTTTAAATTTTTCATGTCCATTAAGATTTCTCTTGAATAGTTGTGTGCTCCTGTGTTTAGTGCATAGATATTTATGAGTATTACCTCTTCCTCTTGTATTTTTCCCCTAACCAATATGTAGTTGCCTTATTTATTTCATTTGATCATTTTTGGTTTGAAGTTGAGACTGTCTTAGAACAGAATTGCTACCCCCGCTTTTTTCTGAGGTGCTGGGTCATGTAGTATTGTTTTCCATCCTTTGACTTTCAGCCTATGAATGTTTTTTGAGGTAAGTGTGTTTCTTGCATACAGCACATCCCAATCCACTGTGCCAGTCTATTTCTCTTAATTGGTGAATTGAGTCCATTTACATTTATGGTTATAATTGAGATGTGTTGATTTATAATTGATGTATTATTTACCTAATGTGTACTCCTTTTTGTCCTATGTTTAATTATTTGTCCTATTTAGTGGGTTCATTCTGTTCTTGTTCACGGAGTTCTGATCATTTTGGTGCCTCTCTATAACATCTTTCAGTAGTCTCTGCATGATTTGCTTTATCACCATGAAATTCTTTAGGTATACTTTGTCATGGAAGTATTTCACTTCTCCATCAAAATTGAAAGAGAGTCTTGCAGGGTATAGTAGTCTGGGTTGGAATTTATTTTCATAGAAAACTTGAAGTGCTCTGTTCTATGCTTTCCTTGCCTTCATGGTTTGTGTAGAGAAGTCAGCCATAATTCTAATGGGTGTTACTTTGAATATGATCTGCTTCTTTTCTCTAGTGGCTTTCTGTATATTATTCTTGTGCTGGATTTCTGGGATCTTGACTATTATATGTCTCTTTGTGTTTTTAATTGGATTGAAGTTATTTGGTGTTCTGCATGCTTTGGTTACCTGAATGTCAGATTATTTCCTCATATTTGCCAAGTTTTCTGTTATTAGTTATGCTCATATTCTTTTTATATCATTTGTATTGACTTCATCTTTCTCATTGAGGCCTATTATTCTTACATTGTTTATCTTGGCAGTGTCTTACAGGTAATTGGTTATTTTTCCTTGCATCCTAGTTGTTTTTAAGAGATCCTTTCTTACTTCTTCACTAGCTGCACCAGCATTTTCAAGATCAAAACTCTGTCTTCACTTTCACTCAAATGTTTTTGTAGACTTGTGATTGAGATTTTAAGTTCCTCTATATCTTTTTGACTCTGCTTCATGTGATATATTTCTTTACTGTATTGCTCATTCAAGGAATCTGTCATATTCTAATCTCCTCTACTTTTTAAACAATGTCTTCTTTAGAGGCAGTTAATAATTATTTTACTACAGAGTTTTTTTTGGATTGGGTTTCCTCCATATATGCCCGTATTTGATTCTTTACTTGCAATGCTTTGCATTCAGAAATTTCTTTCTTTAATTCAGAAATTAATTCTACTCCAAGTTCCTCTTTACCTTTATGCTGTTGTTTCTTTGTTTGTGATGCTGTTAATTCATACATTTAAGCTGAGCTAGTGTCCTCTGCACTTCTCATGTGTGGGCTAGGAGATTGCATTTTGTTCCTTGTCTTTGTCATTTCATATAAGCACTGATCTCTGACCTTCGTTGTAGAGCTTTGGTGCAGTTGTAACTTTAGCACCTACTGAGATTCAGGTGCAGATCTCTTAAGTTTGAGTTTATCCAGTTATGCGTGGTTCTAGCTGCTGTGTTCAGCTCCTTCCTGTTGCAGCCCTTGTAAGTGAACTTGTGCCCCTCTGGCAAAACAGTGAACCTGTGGTGGCCCTCTGCTGTGCCCCTGGCCCAGGGAGCACAGGGAAGCTGGAAGCTCTCCCACACAGTTGCAGGGTTGAGCTGGGCTGGATCGGGAGTCCTTGAGTTTTATTATCGTTGCAATGTATGAAAAATTAACTCACATTTAAAAGATTTAAAATATCATTAGGTAATTTACCTTTGTTTTATATTTACTTTATCTGCTATACAAAATTTAGATTTCATGCCAAGTTGAGTCCTCCTGTTGGTCTTCATTCTAACGTCTGGTAAGTCCTACCTACCAACATTTTTAGTTCATTTGATACTTTAAATTTTACTGCTTCATTCAGAAGTGTCAATGTCTATTAACATATTTCACATTTATGAAATAGAATTTTGAGTCATGGAGTTATCTGGAGGAAGGAATCTCTGTCAAGCTGCTGCTTCTTGCCTAAGTAGCTCACAAATTGACCAGATTTCTGTCAGTACTTTCTGGAACTTGGACCATCCCTTGGCTCTGTAGGCCTTAGTAAGTTTATCTCTAAGATCAAATACAGCTAACTCATTCCATCTTCCTGAGACTGATTAAGTGGTTCTAAGAGAATAGTAATTTTCAAAGGTCTACTACTAAGGAACTCAAAAGTATGAATTTGTTTCTTCAAAACCAAAAAGGAGAACAGACCTTTCTGTCAACCATTCCTTCATGATCTCAGCTTTGTCTTATTCTTAGAAAAATAGAGTGCCCAACCATGAATACCAACAGCAAAGACACCTCTGGGTGCTGCTCACTAGAGCGTGAGATATTTTATTAAATGGAAAATTTAAGAAATCTTTGATGCTATGCCTCTCACATATGCTGTCTTCATATTTACTTTTTATTTGCTTTCATTTTTAACATAAGTGTATAACTTTATTTCTAATAAACACTGTTTCCTCAAATACTTCAAACACATGTGGGCTAGATTATTTTTCTGCATTTACATTTAATTTTGTTTAAATTGCAAAGTAACTTCCAAAATAATAATTAAGTTAGAAGTTAAATTCTGCAGAAGTGACCGAGCTGAAGAACATGGATTGTGGCTGTAAAAAGTGATAGCAGTTATAAGGAACTTGTTGAACAGCAAAGGCAGCTAGAATCTCAGCAGAAACAATTTAGATTAGCTTGCATAGTATTTTAATCTCTTTTTCCTTTAGAATTCAGACTTCTAACAAGGATTATCATTTTGCATGAAATCATGGGTCCCCAGCGAGGAGACCTGGATTGTGAATGACAAACTCTGTCCAGCTGAGCTGTGTTGCCCATGTTCCTCCTTGTCTGTCCCCTCTGCTGTCCTCCGTGAATGAGCAGGGTCTATCTGTAGGGTACAGCTCACACCAGCTTTTACACGACAGCAACTTCTGACTTACACAAAGTGTCCTTGGAGGATTGCCCTACCAAAATGCCATTTATATTTTGATATAATATACTTTGAAATTGTGTTTAAGATTATGGCAAATTTTAAGTTGAATATTATCTAATAGTGCAGCCTAAAATAGACTCTCCTTATAATCTCAAAACTCAAAATGAGCATTATCATTAAAATACTTTGTAACCTCCAGGCTGCCCGTCTTTACTAGGTATATAATCCAGGAGATACATGTAACTTCTGCCTCCCAGTATGAAAACTTCAACACATGCAGGAAAACTTTGCATGCTACATGGGTAATTGCACTTCCTCAGAAGTAAAAAAAAAATTGTCTGTTTTGTGATTCCAAGACCCAAAGTTGCAATTATTCTTTGTTTTTATCCACAAACAAAAAACCTAATTTTGGAAGTTCACAAAATATACTAAAACTTTTCCTAAATGAGGTATAGAAAAGATGTTATTGGCAGCATTTTCACTAATGGCTATAGAAAGCTGGAGCTAATGATTATTTTTATATTTAGAACAGGCCCTATATCTGGTATATTCGCTGTTATATACAACATGATTTAGAATTTCAAATGTTATCATTTAGAAAGATCATTTGAAATTAACTTTGTGATATTATTAAGGTATCAAAACTTTTCAATTTCATAGGAGCTTTTCTAGTTGTTTCAGAGTTATTCAATATATGTATTTCATGATAACTTCACAGAAGATATATGGTAAAGATATATGGTGAAGTTCACAGGTATCACCCCACCAATACCCTAACAAACAATTTCCAAAGGAAAATATAGGATGAAATTTAAGTCTAGACATTATTTTGAAATGTCATTTTTTATTTGACTATATCTTATCAGAAATTTGAAATGTTCAGCCAAATTAAGAAATAACTATTTATCTTAGTTACTTTTATTTCCTTGCTGAGGCAAAATATCTGACACCCAAAATTAAGGGATGAAATATATCCTTAGCTTACAGTTTGTGGAGGTTTCAGTCCTTAATCAGCTGGCTACAGGCAGGATGCTGTGACCCAGGGCAACAGTTCATCATGGTGAGAGAAAGTAAAGGGAACAAAAGTCAAAAGGGAGGAGAAAGAGAAGGCAACCCTCATTCCTTACTTTGCACTGAATGTAGGCTAGCCTCCCAGGATGGTGTAGCACTCACACCACCAATCCTAGCACTAGAAATGAATTTATCACAAACTCTAGATTCAGCTGTCTCTGAGCCGCTCACCCTAACCCCCAAGACAACATAAAGTTTTGAGGGGACATCTAGACAAAAACCATAACATTCTGACCCTAAACCCTCAAATATTAATGCACATCCCTTTATGCAAAAGGCAATTTAGTCCATCTTTGAGTTGCCAAAGTCTAAAGAGTTTTAATATTGTTGAAAAGGCCAAGTTACAGTTTTCCACCAAGATAAAAGGCAAAATCATCTGTACAAAAGCCCCTGTACAAAGGAGAAAGTAAAAACAAGGAGATACAAAGAATTGGGAGTAAAGCAAGCTCAAACTTCTACAAGTCAAACTTTAAGTCCTGTGGTTCCATGTGGATCATCTCATAACCTGTGGCAAGTTATGAACTCCAAAGAGCTTGAGTGACTCTGCCCTTATGGCACTTCTGGTGGTAGAGACATCCAGGGCTGCTCTCTTGAGATGGCTTTGTTCTCTCCTTGCAGTTTTCTTCAGGTGATCAATATTCCTGGGTTTCCCAAGATCCTGGGGTCTGCACTGCACACTCACACCTTTATATATCACCCTTCAGGGACAGACTGCTTGACTTCCCAGGTCTTCTGAAACTGGGATGGAAATCTTTTTAATCTCATAAATCTTGCATTTTGCATGTGCCTAAAACCAGCACCACATGGATGATGGGTTTGTTGCCAGCTAGAACAGTAGCCAGATATTCATCTCTGTTGGCTACAGGGGTCCAGTGCTTGGATTAAGGCACACTCTGAATCCAATGTTGAGGAACAGATTGTCTATGTTATGGCCACTCTGGAACATGCTGCTTTGTGGCTCTTTGCTCTAAGCAAAGTTTGCACTTTTACAACTTAGAATCTGCAAAAGGTAGAGACTTGCTTCTTATGATACCCATAGGCTCTCTATTCTTTCTTAGCAATCAACATGTCCTCAGCTCTATCTTTGCAGTCCACAGATTTACTGAAGATTTGCTCTGGCCCTACTCACATTTTATTTTATTTTACTTATTTTTGGCTGACTCGGGCTTCTGTAAGTTGAGTCTGGCAATGCAGGTTGAGGTGAGGACAAAACCATGGTATAATGTGCCTGACTGCATCTGCATGAAAAGGAGCTTAAACAACTGAGCTATCCAGCAGGGCTGCAACACTTTAACTCATTCTGTGGGGCTCTTTTCTCTTGATTCCCAACACATTTCTGGCTATAAGCCCCCAACAATAGTCATGCCACCATCTCAGCTTTAAAGTGCCTTGAACTCGGTGACACAATCCAACACAGTCCAGCATTCCACAATCATAATGAGTTATCTGAAAAAGTTCTTGATTGTAGCCATTTATAGCTCAACTTGTTATTATGGCCCCGTGTTATACACATCATTTTTGTAGTTTTCTGCTGGATGGTTAAGACTGAGATAGAGAAAGACCTATATACCAAAACATGTAACTTTTGTTTCTGATGAGGTCAATCAAGTCCCCTCAGGGTTTATCTTGTAATCCTGTACCTTACTCTGTAGATCTTTTGTCTGTGTCATGCATATGGATGAGTCATGGCCAATGCTTGACCAGTTTACTCTCTGTGAGAGCCTGAGAGAAAGTTTTTTCTCCATGTGACTCTCCCAAGGCACACTATAGAACTTCAGTTTCTTTCCTCTGTGGCTCCATAATCTCCTTGTTCAGAAAATTTGGAGCTCACCTGAGTTTCATGATGTTGCAGTACAGGTTCTCCTATGTCCTGAGTCTTTGCTGACCTTGAAAGGCTAGGGCCAAAATGTTGGCTGGCCTTGTGGCTCTTCTATTTCTCCAATTTTTATTTGTGAACTTAGGTTGTTATCTATCCAGAAGAAAAGTTGATTAGTACCCTTCAGCATATGCTATTCAGTTACTAAATTCTTTAGTTGTACATTTCTGTTTGTAGTTCTTCTTTTGACTTCTTATACTAGGGAGACTATACAATATTTACACATGTGTCTCTGGTTTATTTCACTTATGAGTATGTATTCAAGTGGCATCCACTTAAATATAAATGCTTCAAGTTTATCATTCTTTATAGCTGAGTAATACTCCATTATATAGAAATACCACATCTTTTTCAACCATTCTTCATGTGACGGGTATCTTGATTGTTTCCAAGATTTTGCTGTCACAAATTGTGCTGTTATAAACATAGGTACACATATATCACTATTATATAATGTTTTCAGTTCCTCTGTGAAAATTCCCTGTAGGGGGATAGCCAGCTTGAATGGGATTTCCAGTCCTACTCTTTTGAGGCATCTCCACACTGATCTCCACAATGGTTGTACCAGTCTACATTCCCACCAGCAGTGGAGAAATGTTCCGTTTTCTCCACAACCTCTGCAACATTTGTTGTTGGCTGATTTCCTTATGATAGTCATTCTTTCTGGAGTTAGATGGTATCTCAGTGTAATTTTTATTTGCATTTCACAGATGGCTAGTGATTTGGAACATTTTTTCATATATTTGTTTATGTCTTTAATTTTGTCCTCTGAGAAGTGTGTATTCATCTCAGATGCCCATTTCTGAATTGGGCCTTTAAATTTGAGGACCCTAATATATCTAGTTCATTATATATTCTAGAGAGCATACCTTTGTCTGAGCGAGTTCAGACACCTAAATTGATTTAATGACAATGGAGTGCCCATCTTTGACAGGTCTAGACAAAAAAGGGGGATACAAAGGAAGAACTAGGAAATGTGTGTGTATAAACAGTACAGTTAGGATAAATATGCAGTGTTTCTGCATAATTCTATGAGAAGCAAGATTTGCACTAATAGTGGTTGTACAAGATATTATGTTGGCTTCTAGTACTATGGACAACCACTAGGAAGATAACAAGGTAGAAAGTATTAATTATTGAATCTGTGATATAATTTAGCTTTAAAAAATAAGATAAGTAAACAGCTACACTCTCTTAATTCACTGATTAGAGACATCTGCTATAATATTGTCTGTAAGTATAATATCATGTATGCACCTTGTATGATACCAAAACATTATGAAAACAGTTTGCAATGTATTAATTTATCGAATCTGTATTGTTAATTTGTCTTGAACCTGGCTCATTGCTATTTGTTTTTCAATAAAAAAAATAATAATGAAAAAATAGTGGGCTGAGATGTGGATGGCTCTAATCAACAACTTCTTTGGATAACCCACTATTATTGTGGACTGCTGGACTGTGTTGTAATGTTTTGCTGAATTCAAGCACCTATAATAATTGAATGACAATGGAACACTCATCTTTGACAGGACTAAACAAAAGGAGGGGTTACAAGGGAATATAAATTGCACTATATACTTGTTCCTGGGGTTCTCTTCCTCATAGTTATTCAATCAAGTACTTTATACTGTGTACATTTGGAGAACAATGTAGAAATAAAGTCTGTGTTAAGGTTTATATCCAGATGTACCGCAAAGCCTCATGTGCTCAGAGGTGGGGCATTTTGAATGTGGCTGGATTAGGGTTGTGAAAATAGATTAAGCATGTGATACTGGGATTAGGGTGTAGATAGTGGAAGTCCTCTCTGGGTATGCTATACCAATTACATACTGGGCAGAATATAAAGAACAGAGAGAGCCAGGCAGTAGAGGCTGCTGCTGCTGCTGCTGCCTGCCATGCCGTGGACTGATTTTTCTCTGGGACATCCATTCATCTGCCATGGTGCCCTGCCTTGGAGCCAGCTAACTATGGACTAAAATCTCTACACACTGTGAGATAAAATAAGCCTTTCCTTTTTAACTTGTGAGTGTTGAACATTTCGACTCAGTGAGAAAAATATCTAAGACAACCTGCAAGCAAAAGAAACTGTAGGAAGGAAACCAAGATAGAGGGAGGGAGCAAGGAGGAGAGGGAAAGGAAAGCAAAAAGTATCTGAAGGAGCCTGACCACTGCCCTCCTAGGCTGACCAGAGGCCACTTTAAGCACATTCATGCGCCCGGCTGGACACCTGCTCAGGATGTACACAGAATCATGAGTTAATGAGGCTCAGCAACCACGGCTGCACCCACAAGGCCTCATCCTTCTGCCCTGCTGCTGGAAGGCAACCGCCACTCCCTGGGCCTTCTCCAGCTCATCCTTGGTAGGGCGCCGCCACTTCTTTGCACTCAACCCTCCTTTTCCAAGCCCCACATTGCCCACTTCCTCTCACAGACCATGACCCTGTACAAGACCTCACAGCCTGCGAGAGTCACAGGTCTGCTCTAAGTGCCAGTACGGCCCCTGTTCTGAAATAAACTCGTCATAACCAATGAGTTCCTACTTTGTTTCCTTCTTTTTCCTAATATATACATGTATCAACTCCCCATAATGAATGTAATCATTATGTACTGCTAATATATACTAATAAACATTTTAATGATTGCAAAATAAAAAAAAATTAATTGCCTTGAAAATTCTTCAGTCAGATTAAATAGTCCACCACCTTTAATCTTAGTTTCAAGTAGTCTCAGGACATGAGAAAAATTCAGACAACCTTTCTGAAAAACCACAATACACATCACATAGACTCCAACAGCCAAAAATGTCCTTCCCAGAAGAAACCTCTTGAGCTTGGTCTTTACCAAAAGGATTTCTACCAGCCTTCTGGTATTCTGAACTCTAATCAGTATCTTCCATACAGAACAGCTTAAGGCATTCCAGCACTGATTTTCAGGGAACATCTCCAAAGCTTTCCCAACTCTTCCCACAAGTCAACAGCATATGACTCACATGGTCTGGTAGTCACAACAAGGATTCCATTCCTCTGGCACCAAATTCGGTGATGAGGATGGAACCCAAGGCCTTCGCACAGAACTACAGCCCTATCCCTTTTTCTCTCAATGTTGATACAATATGCCTGATGCCTAAAAGTAAGGTAGGAAAAGTTCATTTTTCTCACAGTTTGTGTAGGTTTCAGTCCATACCCAGCTGGCTCCAAAGCAAGGTGGTAAGGCTGAAGGGCAACTTTTTATGGCAGCAGAAGGCAGAAAAAGCAACAAAAGCCAAAAGAGAGGAAAGAGAGAGAGAGAGAGAGAGAGAGAGAGAGAGAGAGAGAGAGAGAGAGGGCCTCTTTCCCTCATTATATTGGATGGAGGCTACCCACTTTAGGGGGAGTGTAGCACTCATGCTCATAATCCTGATTGGACCATGAGTCAATCGCAAGCTCTACAAGCCACTCCACGACTGTATGAGGCTTTAGGGGACATCGAGACACAAGCCATAACACTGTTCTATTTTAGAAAGAGTAACAGATGTAGGATCAGAAAACCTGAAATGTGATTAAAACCTTGTTTACATGAGATGTGAGTGTGGATTATCATCCAGGTGTTAACCAGGCACATAGGAACTGGTTAGTGGATTTTTCTAAGCAAATAAATAAATGACTATAGAAATATAGATGTTTTAAATTTCAGGAAAGTTAGGACTATCTCAAGAATATTTGTTTATTTCTTTATTTCATTTTATGTTGAGAATTAAACCCAAGATCTTTGCACTGAGCTACAACTTTATCCCTTTTTTTCTTTTCAAGACATAGCTAAATAGTCCAGGCTGAGCTAAAACTTGTGACCCTCCTGCCTCTGCTTACAAGAGTGCTAGAATTACAGATGCTCAGTATTATGCCTAGTGGAAGAATTTCAATTTATTAACAAATTCTCAGCCCTTTTCATACAACCCAGGAAAATTTAATATAATATCTGTTACAGTTGATACATTGAGTTAAATTCAGTTAAGAAGTTTCACTAAGTGACTCAGCAGGGAGCCAGGGTTTTTACTTTGCAAACATCCTGAGTCTGTGTAACAGTGAGGCATGGAGAAGGCATGAATACTGTATTTGCCCTGGGAATAGTAGATGTACACAATACAAGGGATGAATGTGGCTCCCTACCTCCTTTTTTGATCTGCTTCTTTTGCCATCTCCTGCTTCCTTGAACTCTTTCAACCCTGTGCCATGCTACCCTGTCTTGATTATGGACTAAAACTTCCACAAACTGTGATTTTACTTCTTTAATTTTTGACATCAGGTATTTCGTTACAACAAGGAAAAAAAGTAAGTGGCACAAATCAAATCGTTATTCTTTTTATCTTCTCTTCCTAGAACATAAACCTTGACACAAACTGTCCACATTAGGTATATAGACACTTGCGAGTTTCCATCCAGGCAGCCTATTTCTTAAAGTATTTTCCTAATGGGGATTCTTTTTTTAACATGGACTAAACACACTAATCCTTATCCTCTTCATAGTCCATAAACTGATCTGGAATACAAATTGATATCACTTTAGGTACAGTGTTGGATTCCATAAGAAGAATTTCAAGGAAAATTCTATTTTTATTTGTTGAGAAGGCAGTTTGAGATATACCCTCACAGTGTGGTTCAGGCTAGTCTAGTACTCACCATGTTGTCCATATTGGTCTCAAAGTCACAGTGATCCTCTTATTTATGTAGTGCTGGGATTAGAGGGATGCATCACCACTCCCAACTTCTAGAATAATTTTATATATACTTTGCCAAGAATGTCCTCTGCACTGGTTGGAAAACAAATTATCTACATAAATCTAATGCTAATATATTGGTATTAAGAGGAGAAACCTTTGGGAGGTAGCTGAAGTAGTGATGGGATTAGGGCCCTAATTCAAGAAGCATAAGGGAGCTCTTTGCCCTTCTGTGATGTGAAAATACACTGAGGACTTCATTTGGATGCAGAGAGCAGCTCTTTCCAGGCTTTGGGACTGCTGGAATGATATTGGTAACCCCAGGCTCCAGAACTGTGACAGTGTCTAGCATTTATATATTATCTAGTCTGAGGTACTTGGTTAGAGTAGCCCAAAATAAGATTCCCTCTAATTTCCTTTCAAATATTGTTTTAAAAATAAGAAGAATTAGCAAAAACAAGGGCAAAATCACTCTTTGATTTTTACAAAGTGTTATCAGGTGGCAATATGTACAATATGTATAATACGTACAATAAAAGGATTTCCTATTGAAATAGACAGTGATAACAATGAGTCATGTCCCTGCTTTGTAATACTAGAATCCAAATCAGAACTTACAAAATTCAGAATCTTTTACCAAGTTTCAGAGAAGTACTTTCCTGCCTACAAGTGAAGCTCGTCTCTTTGATTTGGATGCTGCTCAATCTAACACCATTTAGTGGAGCTAATTTTTCTTTTTTCTACCATGTGTTTTTGGAACCTTTGTTAAAATCAATTCAATGTAAGTGGTTGAATTTATTTCTAGGTTCTCTATTTTGTGCAATTGTTGATTTGTCTGTTTTCTGCTAGTAGTACCATGCTGTTTTGGCTACTATTGTTTTGTAGTATAATTAGAGATCTAGCAGCGTGGTGCTTCCAGCTTTGTTTTCTATGATTGTTTAGAGAATTTTGTGCGTCAGTGTGATTTTTGGATTGTTTTTTCTCTTTATGTGAAAGCTGTCACTTGCAGTTTGGAAGGGATTCCTTGAGCCTGTAGATAAACACTGAGTAATAGGCATGCATTAATAATTTTAAATTGAGATCTGTGTCACAGCATGGTGCCCACTGCTGATTATAGCACACTATAGACTTCAATATTTCTTACACAGTAAAGTTCAAATGTTCTCATCACAAAAATAAGATTTAGAGGTAATAGGTATGTTAATTTATTTTTAATTATTACACCATGATATCATGCATATATAGTTATAAATTGTCAATTTACAGTAAAAAGTAGTCATTTAACATGTCTGGGGAAAACCTTCTTAGATGAATTCTTAGAAAATGAAAAGAATGACATTATTACCTGAGTAGCAAACCCATTTGCAAATCAAATAGCTTTTATTTCCTTTCAGCAAATTGAAGGGGGACATAAATTATCAGTTGGTACATCATCAACTGACAAAAATAGTTTTGATAATGCATCACTATGGGATTTTTCAAAGAACTGAGTGACAGTGCCATAATGGAACCTCTTCCCCTGCTATCTAAAAGGAAAGGCCCAATTGCAACAGAGACTTTTAATAATATAGACAGAGCATTAGTTACTAATGCAATGCTTCTTCCTCTCACCGCACGCTGACATAAGTTCTTTTAAATATCTAATAATTTAAAACAATTACAAAGAATTCTCTTCTTCCCTTTGATTTCCTAAGAAAAAAAGGATGAAATTAGGGAGCATAAAACATAAAGACTTGCTAAAGATAAGATATTCATTTTTAAGAAATGTCAACCTGATTAGAAAATACGACCACACATCTTTCTTGGAGAGTAGCTTGGTTTATGTTCTGTGTCTCTTCAGTGGATCATAGCCGAAGCTAAATGTCCCTATTGTTATTGCTAAATCACCAGCACTTTGACTATGAACAGCATATATGAATCCATGAGCATCAGCAGACACCCAGTTGAAGCTCAGTATACCTAAGGATGGATTTTAGGTAGCTTAGACACAAGCACCTTTGGTCATGTGTATTACGGAAGTCCCTTCATCCCTGACATAAATAGTTGGGGCTCCTGCCTGGTGCCACCCCTTACCATAAGCTCTTGTGATTGGTCTCAAAGCCCTTAGCGGTACTGATCACTATAAAACTAACATAGCCCCTATTGAGTGTTTATATGCGTAAGACTGGATATTAAATGTGGATCATCTCATTCTGCTTCCAAGTGCTTCTGTGGGAGAGTATGCTGTTAAACTTTTTTAAAGATCAAAAAGAGGATATAACTCAGGGATACAGAGCTTGCTTAGTATACATAAGGACCTGAGTTAAACTTCCAACAAAAAACAAAACAAACAAAAAACATCAAATTGATGGTTAAGGTGATCAGAAGAATTGTACTTGGTCAGAAAACAAGAAGGATCTCACACCCAAATGTGCCCAGCACCTAATGGGAAGCCTACAGGAGCAGACAAGTGGGCTATGAAATTTTCTAGATGGAAAGCTTAGTCTCATTACACAGAACTCACCCAGGAGAATGGAAGCCTATTCCTTGCAGATTCTAAGCATGGATCTAGACAAGCCAACATGGGGTAGGACCAAGGAAGAGGCAGACAGACAGATGATGCAAACATTTCTGTGAGACTGGGGTGTCTCTGCCATTTATGCTTTTCCCTCTTCATTGCCAGAATGCAATGCTGTCTGATAAGCCATGTTACCTCTGAGCACACATATACACACCTGTACCCACAAACAGATATGCATACATATACACAAAAATACACAATTGGACATACTACTCACCCATGGGCATACAGGCCCACACATGCATTTGCACAAAAAAAGCACACACACACAGAGAAATTAAATTAATATGCTGGAAAACTCTTCTTTGGAGAAACTTAACTGACTCAGAAATGTATGTAGGTTGTAGCCATTTCATTTTCCAGAATGACAAAGCCTACCTTCCCTTGGAAGTTGCTACAATGAATCCCAGCAATGAACTGATTTTTCTGTGGCCTCAATATACAAGAGCCATCAGGTGTCTGTGAAATGCTCCCAACCTGCAGGTAAGAGCTAGAAAGGACTCTCAGTGAGATACACACAAAACTGCAGCTCCCTGAATCACAGTTTGCTGCTCAGGAGTTAAAAGTATAACCTGCCTTCTTCTCAGCAGGAACACACACGGATTTCTTAAGGAAACACAGAAGGTAGTTTCCAGCTTCAAAATCTTACTGCTAGATAATCTGGAAGAAATCTTTATGTTCATACAAAACGTCAAACGTAGAATGGTGACTATATATTTCTTTGCTTGTGTTTTGCTAATTTAACAAAGAAGAAGAAGAAGAAAGAAGAAGAAGGAGGAGGAGGAGGAGAAGAAAAAGGAGAAGGAGAAGGAATGAAGTGCAATGTAAGCTGGTACAAATATTCCTTGGATAACAGAATCAGCTGCAGAACATCTGTGGGGTGAGGGTCATAGGTAAAGAATAGCAAGCTTGGGCCATGTCACATAGCTCAGGAGCATGTATCCCAGGCAAGAGGAGTGCCAGCTTGCTCTTCAAGCCTCCTGCCCCATCTTTCCACGGAATCTCTTGTTTTTACTTTTATCTTATATCTGCTGGATGGTTGTCATTTCATTTTGGGCAATGCTCCATATGCATCAAAAGCTTCACAAGCAGGTTTATCCTTTGATTGAACAATTTCTCGAGGAAGAATTTAACCTAAGTAGATACTGAAAACTGAACACTAATATAGGCACAAAGTTTGTTTTTCACAGCATGTTCCTACACTGAAACACTAGGAAAAGATTGCAAACATCATTAAGTGACAGCATGACAAGTCAGACAACTGTTCAACTAGTGATGTTCATTTACCTTTATCTTCACTATGATGTCAGTGTTTTATTAAATAATTTTGTGAGCTATGTTCATAGTTTGTGTATCAAAATGTAGATATGAGGACCAGCCAGATAGCTCAGTGGACTGAAGCACCTGCTTAGGCAGAGAGCGGCAGCCCGGGTTCGACCCCCACCCCGCCGGGTGTGCTGAGACAGCAATTAAGACTGGGAATGGCAGTGCGTGTCTGTAATCCCAGTGCATAGAAGGCTGAAAACAGGAGCATCACTACAAGTCTGATCTATGTAATGAGACCCTTTATACCCTGTCCTAAATACATTAAAAATTGATAATAATAAATATTATTAAATGATATTATTAAATATATTGTTAAATATTATTTATAGTATTTAATTGTATATTATTTAAATGCTATTAAATTAATAATAAACTAAAAATAAAATATAGATGTTTAAATTTCTTTCTGATATCCATATATTTATTTTAAATTCACAAAAAACTGTATCTTCCTTTTATGGAAAAAGAAGTGGATTTAATAAATATCAGCCCTGTTTATAATTCAAGTATGAAGACAGAAATTTCTGAGCTTATTAAAAGCATCTTACTGCATATCAGTCAAAGAAATCAGGCACCTTCTCCGAACTCCCAGATTCCTGGAACCTCTCCTCATATTGGGAACAAGCAGCTGAACGTTCTAAGAAGACATCTTTCCCGAGACAGCCCCATCCATCCCAGGATGAAGTCCTTGGTGCTGCCTCCAGGGAGGGCCCCTTGCTCTGGAGCATGGGTCAGTAGGCGCTTGGCCGCTGGAGTCTGAAACTGAGCCAAGAGCTTCCTCGTAGCTGCTGGTTTCTGATTATAGAGGTCATGTATATCAATTAACTAAGTTAATAGGTATTTGATATTTGCATATAAAAGAGAGTTTCTTTGAACAGGAATACTTTGTATAAGCCATCCTTTGAAAAAAGTAGTATAGTAGCTACTTTAGCCAATGGCAGCAGCTATAATTTCAAACCCATATAGTCTGCTTCTAAATCCCACTCCTTTATGGTTCACCAAAAGATGAATGATCTAGAGAACAGCCCATTCACTTACCTCAGTGACTCAGGGGAGCCCAGCTCCAAGCGTGTGTACAATTTGCAAGCCTCTATCAGATCCAAATCTGCCTTTCAATAATTGAAATCCCTTTAACTAAGGTCACATCATTTTTGAGTAAAATGTAACCACTTGTGGGAATTGGCCTGTGCTTCCAGATTTCCAAAGTTCTTTTTTTTTTTTTTTTTTTTTGACGTCAGGGCCTTGCATAAACTAGGCAGGGGTTCTACCACGGAGCTGCATTCCAGTTCTCCAATGCAATTTCTCACTAGTTATGGTTATCTCTGAAGTGATGTATGCAAGAGAACTCTGGTTATTCTTTACATCTTCCTTCTGCCTCGGGCCCATGGTGGCATTTCTGCTTTGCCTGAGTATCAGTGGCCTGAACTCCCTTCCACACACTGGGCTCTCAGCTTCTCTGATGCTTCCCTTCACTACGATGCTTGCCAATGAGGTGGGTATGTGTCCTCTGACTTTTTAGGGCCCAGAACAGTACCTGTCGGGTAATACACAGAAACACCTCCTGTGTTAGAGCAGTCACATTATGGAGGGCTACATACTTCTACATATCCATGTGTTTACATGTGTGTGTAAGCATGTTTGCATGTTTGTGTGATTTCCCACTTGTGTGTGGATGTGTTTAAATATGTTTCTGTGTGTCTTGGTTTCCATGAGTCCTATGTATGCATAATTATGTGCATGTTTGTGTTTGTGCCTGCGTGTGTGGTATGTGTATGTTCACACTGGTACTGGAAAGCTTTATTTACCAGGTACATGCCCCACCCTGCTAGCGTTAATGTTTGTTTTCACTGAGAAAATCTTATGCCTAAGCACACAAATGTTTCTAAAGGGAACTTTGGGTATCAAGTGCTGAAATCAGGAGAAACTGGCTTGCATTTTCCAAATCCCAGGCAGCCACTGTGGGAAGTGTGAAAACCAAGCCGCTGCTCCAGGTAAGTCATGCTCTAGTCTTCAGCGCAGGCCAGGTGCTGCAGAGAGATGGTGTTGAGAACTCTGGGGCTGTTCAACCTAATTGCAGCAATTGCTGTCACGTTAATTAATGTTCCTCCTCTCTTCCTTCTCCTCTGCTTCTTTCTTCTTCTTCTTCTTTTTACTATTGTTGAAAATTAAATTGGGAGATATTTTGTGTTCCCTTATCTGCTTTTCTTATAATTGCCCTCTTTTACCTAGACAGGCAAAATAGCCACAGATAAGGATTCCCAAATAGAAAATGT
>PVKA01023231.1:0-10000 GCA_004027165.1 Ctenomys sociabilis | reverse complement strand
AGAAAAAGAAAAGAATGTCAATTAGTTTTTATGTTTTAATTATGAAATCTTTGATAAATTTTGACTTTAGTTTATTACAGGGTAATAAATATGAGTCTAATTTTAGTTCTGGCATGTAGAAAGCCAGTTTTTCCAGCACCACTTATGGAAGATGCTGTCTTTCATCCAGTGAACATGTTTGGCCCCTTTGTCTAAGACGAGGTGGCTGTGTGTGTATGTTGTGTCTGCATCTTGTAATCTGTTCTACTGATGCTCTTTTCTGTTTTGTTGTTAGTACCATGGTAATTTTATCACAGTAGTTTTGTAATATAATTTCAGGTGAGGGATTGTGATGCCTCCTGCCTTTGCTTTATTGCCCAGGATTGCTTTTGCTATTCTAGGTCTCCTCTGTTTCCAAATGGATCTTAGGAATGTTTTCTAGAGGTCTTTGAGGTACACTAATGGTATTTTAATAGCAATTATATTGAATCTGTATAACAATTTTGGGAGTATGGCCATTTTCACAACTTTTTTTCCTATCCAAGAACAAGAAATATCTTTCCATTTCCTGAAATCTTCTTCAATTGCTTTTTACAGAGTACTGTAATTTTCACTGTATAGGTCTTTTACTACCTTTGTTACACTGATTCCTAAAAATTTCATTTTTGGGGTATTATTGTGAAAGGCACAGCTTCCCTAATTTCTCTGTGTGTGTGTTTGTTTTCTTGTTTACAGAAATACTATTGACTTTTTTAGTGTTGACTTTGTATTCTACTATGCTACTGAATTTGATTATTAAATCCGCAAGTCTTTTGGTGGAGCTTTTTGGATTTTCTATGTAGCATGTCAAGTCATCTGTGAATAATAATAATAATGTTAATAATAAAATAATAATTTCAATTCTTATTTGTAATTTTTATTCCTCTCTCATATATATATATATATATAATATATATATATATATATATATATATATATATATATATATATATATATATATATATTTGCTCTGGCTAGTATTTCCAGAATCATATTAAATAGGAGTGGTGACAATGAATATCATTGTCATATTTCTGATCTTACAGTGAAGGTTTTCAGTTTTTGTCCATTCAGTATGATGTTGGCTGTATCTACTGGGGGAGAAAGTAAGTAGAAATCTTAAAGTCATAAGGGTAGGCAGAGTTCATGAACAAAACCCAAACTGCAAAGAAAATACTTCAAAGAATCAACAACTGGGTTTGGGGATGTGGCTCAGTGGCGTAGTATCTGCTTTGCAAGTGCAAGTTTCTGAGTTCAACTCTAGCTACCCAAAAAAAGAAAAAAAAAAAGAATCAACAACTGGGATTTGATCTTTTTGAAAAGTTTCTGCATATCAAAGAGAACCAACAACAGAGTGAAAAGAAAACTCATGAATTGGTAAAAAAATTTAGGGGTCTGTTCCTCAGAAAAAGAACTTCTGTCTAGAATGTATAAGAAATTCAAAAAATCAGAACCCTCAAAATTCAATTGTTTAATAAAAAAATGGCATCTGAGATGATTGTACATTTTGCAGATGAAGAAGTACAAATGGCAAATAAATATATGAAAAATGTCCAACATCATTGGTTATATAAGAACAGAAGTTAAAACAACACTCAGGTTCCAACTCTCTCCAGAAATAAAGCTATCATGAAGAAGTCAACCAATATCATATGCTGGCAGGAAGATGAGGAAAAGTGAATACTTCTCCACTGTTAGTGGGAGTATAGACTGGTACAGTCATGGAAATCGGTGTGGAGATTCCTCCAAAAAACTAGCACTGGAGGTATCATGTTAGCCAGCTATTCCCTTTCTGGATGTTTTTCCAGAAGTGAAAGCATCATGCCACATTGACATATGTGCACTCATGTTTATAACGGCTCAATTTGTCACAGCTAAATCTTGGACACACCCAAATGCCCATCAGCTTAAGAATAGATAAAAAAACAAGTGATATTTTCATGCAATATATATTATTATTCAGCTATAAAAAGACAAACTCGATGCTTTTATAGGTAAACAAATACAACTAGAGACCAAACTCTTTCCAGGCAAGTGCTTATTCTACTGAGCTATCTCCCCTGAGACCAAACTCTTAAGTGAAATAAATCAGATACACATGTGTCAACATCATATTGTCTCTCTAGTGTAAGAATATGAAAAAGTAAATAAAATCTGAAGGATACAGGAGACATGTGAAAGGGCAAGAAATTGTTCAAAAAAAAGTAGCAACTTGGATGAGGGAGAGGAGAATAGAAAGAAAGAAGGAAAGTAAAAAAGAAATATATATATCCATATTATATATATAATATATGGTCAAGATAGCTTGGATAATTATACTGCTAATCTCTACTGGTCTATTGCAAGATGTAATTAATGCTTAATTTTTTTCTGTCTCTTTTTTAGTGTCATAATTTTCAACCAATTTTTCATGTTTATATCTAGTAATCTGAGCAACTAATTTGAAGAGAACAATGTGCAATATCACAACCAAAAAATGCATGAATAAAATGTGCTATATAAGGTTGTTCTTATCACTTACATGTATATGGGATCAATTTATATTCCAATTTGATGACACCGTCATGCATAACCATGCTAGGAAGGCAGTTCATAAATGTTATGAACTTATATTACATTGATGATCCCCCTACAAAAACAATTATTAGTTTTCCTTTTACAAAGCCAGTGTACTTCCAACAGTAACTGAGTCCATAAAAACACAGAGAAAAATTAAAATCTACAAAATAAATAATGTGTAAGGCAGTATTTGTATTGCTACAACACTCTTAGATTGATGAAAGTCATGCTTTGGCCTTGCTTTAAATTCACAGCACCCTTAACACATGTAAAATAGTGTGTGTCTGATTCACAAAAATCTTTAGCAACATGTATAGAATAAAATAATGATGATGAAGATGATGATGATGATGGTGGTGATGAAGAAGGTGAGGATGTCTAACTTACTGATCAAAGAGTGCAGTGGTGGTGAAGTAATGGTCCAACTCTAGGATTGGGAAAACATAATGTGAGCTTGCCTCAGGTCACTTCTATATCTCCAAATTTTTCTCTCTGATACCCACTTTCTTACCTCTATGTGAAATATTCAGCATATCCCACCACGTTTTGAGAGTAGAGTGAGACAGTGTATGTGCTTCCAATGTGCTTCTCATTGAATTAGCTATCTGCTATAAACAGAATGATGTCCTTCCAAATTTTTTTATATAGGTCCTAAGCCCCTATACAATGGTGTGGGGAGATTGGGTCTTGATATTAGAGGACTGATATTAGACGAGGTCATGAGAGTGAGGTTGGCATGATGGGATTAGACTTCAAATAAAAGGGACATGAGGTGGGAGTGGAGGATCTCTCTCTCTCTCTGTATGCTGTGAGCACACAGAGAGGAGACACCTATCTGTGAGTAAGGAAGGAACAGGGATCACTCCATGATCTGACTTCCAGTCTTCAACAGTGTCAGAAAATCAAAGATTTTTGTTTAAATAGTCCACATTATGATACATTTTTATGACAGCCCATGCCAATTAACACACCAAGAAATGCAACAAAGGTGATAAATTCAGAATTGTCCTTGGCACTGGCTTGGATAATCTAGGCGAAGAGATTACAGACAGGTCCGTCCTTCCATATAAGGGAAGAGCAGGGATTGAAACACATGTGAAGAACTTCTAGGCTTCCAGCAAGTAGTTGTACTCTTGGAAGTTGTATTCCTAGAACAAACAACTGTATTGTGCCTCCTTAGGTCAGAGAAGAAGTTCAAGGATTGCTTAAGAGTAGTTTGTGAAAAGTACAATTGAGATGTGGCTCTATGTGGCCAGGATATGAGGATGGAAGTAAACTTTTATTGGTTTTCTGGAATAAAACTGGAGACAAAGAAGCCAGAGACACACAGAATAGTCATATTGACTATGGAGAGGTTTCTGTGCCATGTCAAGAGCTGATGCTTAATGCATAGACAAAGTTATTTTAGCTACTACCCCAAAATTCCATTTTAAGTGGAGTCATCTGTACACAGAATTAAAGAATTACTAGGAAAATGTGACAAGTTTCAGAAATATGTGTCCTCAGAAGAAGAAACATTAAGTGCTCTGTGTTAGGAGAACCAAGGATAGAAGAGAGGGAGGGAGGGCTAGACAGAGGGAGAGTAGGGTGCTCCAGAAGAAGGGTAAGTCTGTAACTGTCCACTGTAAAATACCTGGCCTTTGTATATGAATTAAATTCATTTTATTTTATTTTATTTTATTTTACTCTACTAAATGTTATTTTGCTTTATTTTGAAGAGTGAAAACAAATAGCAGAAATAAAACTTGTAGCTATTCTTGATGTAGTACTTACATCACAGATATCAACATACAGAGTTATTCAAGGTGAGAAAGTTACACATAAACTGTTATTTTCAATTTATTTTTTTCTTTTGTGGGGTACAAGGGATCAATCTCAGGACTTTGTGCTTGCTAGGCAGGTGCTTAAGCCACTGATATATCTCCCAAAATTAAATTCATTTTATTATATGAGACATTGAAAACTGCATAAACAAGAGATATAGTGTAATGAATTATTATGAGGTATATCTCTTGTGATCATCACTCAATTCAAGAAATGAAATTTTGTCCAGCTGTACCTCACACCCAAAACTCCCTCCCTCTTAAAAGTCATCACTAACTCAATTTTAAATATTTCTGGAACATATCATTAACAATTTTTCTCTTAGCACAGTATTTTTAAACAATTTTTTTAAAAAATTCTTTAATCTTTCAAAGTATGCCTGTTAATCTGTAAATAGCAAATATTCATCCTTTCTTGCCATGCAATTTACTTCTTCATGAATCTTGACATTTGATGCAGAGTGTATCCTCAGAATGAGATTTAACTTGGTGCTCTGTCCTCTGTCTCCTTAAGCATACATTTATAAACAGAAAGATACAGGAGTTGTCAGCTTGTTTTTTGATTTCTTATTGCAGTATTAATGGTAATGATACCTTTTGTTCTTATTTTTGTGGCATGACCAATAGTGCTTTATGACTATACTATATTATGAATTTATTAAGGTAGAAAATAATGATATTCTTACAAATCCCTTGATCTCAGTGTGTCTAGAAATAGGATTTCTTTACAACTATTGTTTGAACAATCACATAATTATATATATATATATATATATATATATATATATATATATATATATGTGTGTGTATATATATATATATATCATATATACATACACATGTTTTACTCTTAGTTTTTCATTGACCTATTTCTGAGCTAATAGTTAATTGCATATATGTTAATTTATTGTGGCTGTAATAAATTGCTACAATACTATAATGAAAAAGATTATGTCATCTCTCAGGTCTAAGACGGATCTGCAGGGCTGAGGTCCACATTGAGGCACTGGTGAGAACCCATTCCGCAGCCTTCTCCAAGTGCATGATGCTCCTATGTTCCTCACATCTTTGAGGCAGCAGAATCTTTGTTTCTCTCTAACTTCTGTTTTCACCCTTACTTCTGTCTTCGCAATGTGAGCCTCTTGCCTCCCTTTGTAATCCTCAAGCCACACAGGCAATCCAGGAAAACACTGTAAAGTCATCATATCTACAAAGTATATTTAATGATGCAAGAAGATATATTTACAAGATCCAGGGATTTGGACATGGACATTCTGATGGAATAATTCTCCCTACTACTCTGACCCTTTTTATTGACCTATAAATTTTGGCATTTACTATTTATTTGCTTTGATTGCCTTCTACATGAACTCCTATTATGCATATGTTGGGTCAGTATTGCTTTCAGCAATATTTATTTCTTTTAGTATTTCGGTCTCCATTTCTTTTTAATTGTCATTTATATTATTGATTTTCATGAAACTGTATTTTATTTATTCTTGTGTTCATTTTAATTTACTGTTAAATTCTAAAGGAATATTTTTCATTCCAATTCTTTCAAGTTTTATTAACTAATAACTTGCTTGTTGGTTTGTATTTATTCATGTTTTTTGAGACAGGATCTCACTATGTAATTCAAGCTGAAATTGAATTCAGTATATAGTCCAGGCTCACCTTGAACACAAAGTGATTCTCCTGCCTCAGCCTCTCAAGTTCTGGGGTTATAGGCATGTATCACTACACCTGGATTATCAACTAACTAACTTGTGAAATTTATTTCTGTTGTGTATAGTTTTACAATTTTGGTGCACATTGGGGTCCTTTCATAACTCACAACATTTTCAGTTTTTAACTGAACTTTGAAAGAGTACGTTATACTTTCATGAATTCATTTGAAATTTTTCATCATTTTTTCATTTATTATCTACCACAAAGTTATTTTTTCTATTCTTATAATAATTCAATACAGTATTTGATCACAGATATTCCTCATTCATTAATCTACCTGTTTAACAATTTTTTTAAATTACAACCAGTGTGAGCTGTTTGGACTTATGACCCATAGCTTGAATTCACAATCCTTTCATTTATTGATCTTATTGCAGGAATGAAACTCAGTGGTAAGATGAGGACTATTTGTAGTATCCATTGCAGGCTTTTATGTGAAATTGTCCTGCATTCTCAGTACAAGTGTGAGTCAGGATGTCTGCATGTGTTTAGCTTCAGAGAGCTCCGGCACTAAGCATTTTGCTTTCTGAGAGCTCATGGCTTCCTCTTCACTTCTGGATGTTTTCTTTATTTTTTTTTCATGTTCCATGTGATACTAAATTTAAGTAGTGTACCCATTAATTAATTCATATCTAGTGTTTTCCTGAAATATGTTTGATGGTTAGGTTAAACACCCACATACTCAGCTTCTCATGCCTCTTTCAGCCCTAACACAGATCTCACACATAGTTGCTGCTGCCCAAAGCCTGTTGAGCTCCAGTTGCCTCTCCCGAGGAGAAAGGAGCAACCTCTCCCAGACTGTCCTGCTGGAATGTTCAATAGTTCCTTGGGTGATTTGTTTGGCAGGTGTTTAGTCATGGCCTTCTACACCTGCCAGACAGCATATGCAACCACAAAAACACCATAGTTTTATTTCCCCACATTCTTCAATATAGAGCTAACAGAATTATATGCTTGATGAGTTTTATTATAGATATTGTTTAAGATTGATTAAAGCCTTCTTTTAATGTCTTGAAACTCACATTACCTCTTTTCTCTGCATATTGATGGATTTGTGATTAAAAAAAAAATTCTTCTTTGGTACCATCTTTCAGAATACCTAAAATACAGAAATTGTATTTTAGAACCACATTTAGGATATTTTTAACAAATAAGTAAAATTACTTGATCTTCATATTGATGTTCTGCGGCTGTGGCTTGAATAAATCCCAGATTGGAAGGCACAAAGGTGAATCTAGAAGATTCACCGATGGCAGACTGCTGTTTTGGGTGGGGGGAGGTCATCCAATGTGATGAAGACTTAGAGTAAGTTGGATGTATTGGAAAGTTGTCACATATTTAAATATATTCACTTTTTGAGTCTACTTCCTGACAATCTAAGAGGATGTGAACAAGGTTAAAGAGCCAGTGAGGAATGAATGAATATGAAGACTGAGTCTGCTCACACATGAATAGGTCATACTGGAGAAATGAAGAGGAAGACACATGAGAATTTCTTTTAAGGTCCTTGAATCTCTGAGGTGTGCAACTAAGCACCCAAGTGGAACCATTCAAAGAGAGGTTTGAGATTTGATTTTAGAGGTCAAGTGGTAGGTCAGGTATGGACACCTAAGTCACACAAGAGGTGCTTGCATTTGGAAGAGAGAGGTTGTTTTAACTACTTTATTACTGAGGCACAATGACTAACAATGTAAAGCAGAAGAGCTTTAGTTTGGTTCACAGTTTCAGAAGTCTCAGCCCTTGGCCTGCATGCTCAAACACAGAAGTCATATGGTAGAGGACATTGTGTGGAGGAAATCCACTAATATTATGGCATCCAGATAGCAGAGAGAAAGGAGGAGCCAGGCAGAGTTGAACCCTTCCAGATCACAGTTTCAGTTCCCGCCCTTTGTAGGAGTCCACCAACTATGAACTCATGAGTGTAATAATCCACCTATGAACAGAGCACCACCAAAATCCAGTCACCTTCCACAGGTTTTGGGCACACACCCCAGGACTAAAGCATGATGAAAGCCTGTGACTTAGTCCTGAACATAGGACAAGCAAGAAAATCGGGGGGGGGGGGGGGGGGTATGGATAACAGTTATGTAGCTTAAAGGAAAACATTGCTGAGCTTGCATTAGCCCTGAAAGACATGTGAAAATTCTATTTCACCTTATTCAAGTGAGAAATAAGATGTACTTGACCTCAGCGCAGCACAGGAGAATGGACATTTCTTGAAAAAATAATCAAGAAGATGAATTATGATAAATTAGTGACTGGGTGAATTTTAAGCAAGAGGAGAAGATGCTCAAGGATGATATCTAGGTGTCCATCACAGTTCAGGGGTGGAGGTAGCATGAAGGCTGAGGTAGACAGTCCTAGCAGGGTGGGAAAAAGCTACTGTCCTTGAAAGCACAAGTCAGGGGACAGCTGTTCATTGCCGATTTTGTTCCACTGATGAAGTTGGTAGGAATGGATACAGTAAGTTGATTGAACTCACATCTGTCAACATTCAGGAATGCCCTATGTATGACACAAAATGTGATCAAATAGGGTCACTCAGGATAAGGAAGAGCAGGTGATTAGCATGAGTTGGAGGGATCTTCCCATAGTGTTAGGAATGCAGTGTTCTCACCCTGATAGTTTCACAGATGATTACAATCGTCAAAACTCATTAAACTGAACACTTAAAATAGATTTATTTTATTGTATGCTAACTGAAGCTCAATAAAATATCCACTATTCAATTGACAGAAGTGTTATTGATTATGAATATTCTCATTTCTATAGGAACAGGCAATTTACCCTTCAGTGTGTATCATATATGTATGATGCAGCTTCCAGAGAACAATATATCTTTATCTAACTATCTGCTCTTCCACCTCCAATAGAAAATCACTAGTCTAAAATAATATATCCCCTCACAAACAAATGAAGACCTATTTCAGAGCTAAAAGATTAATGGATATATACTCTTTTGGAAAGTGTAGATTAGAATTCTAACCCTGGACATGACTCACACAGCTACAGGTACAGCAGATCAATGCAGTTAAAGTAGGCTTGTGTCCTGCTGAGGAAGTTAGAAATAGCTCTGCTGAAGAAGGGTTCAAATCAGTCAGTGTCATGAGGGATGAGCAAAGTTAGGAATGTTTGAAAATGAGGCAAAGAAAGTATAGCAAACACAAAGACCTATGGAGGAAACAGCTTAGAATGTAAAGTAGCTCCTGAGATAGAAGTAGATACTTTCTCCTGCAATTTCTTAAGTGATTGAAGTAGTGCCACCCATTTATAATAGGTTTAGTTACTCCTTATTCTCCAAAGAGTTGAGATGAAAAGGACTAAAAATCATTAAGCCTAGACTTCTGGTTTCCAGCAGGAGGAAAAAAAATGCAGCTCTGAGGCTAAGTGCTTAATTTCCTCATGAGGAAGAAACAAGAACAATAAGGGGAGACAAGAACTTCTGCTCCCTCCCCACTGCTTCACTATCTGGGTCCTCAGGAACCCAGGCAGCATGTCTCACAAACACCCACATTCCACCTCTACCTGGAATTTCTTGCTTGTCCAAGATCTATCATTTTGAATCAAGCTAATATTTTCTATATTAATATTATATTAAACATGAATATAGCATAAACAAATATAAAAAAGGAACTCATAGTTAGAGCTGGAGAGATGGCTCAGTGGAATAAGCGCTTCCCTGGCAAATGCAAGAGCCTGAGTTCAATCCCTGGTTCTGCAAAAAAAAAAAAAAAGAGTCTCATAGTTAGTAAATAATAAAAAGCAGCATTCATGCATATAAAATGTTAGTATCTCTTCTCTTTTTATTTTTTGGAAATATTTAGCATTTTTATTTACTAGAATTATTATACAAGTGGTAAGAATGAAATACA
>PVKA01023230.1:16430-35994 GCA_004027165.1 Ctenomys sociabilis | reverse complement strand
TATATATATATATATATATATATATATATATATATATATATATATATATATTTTCAGAACCAGGGATTGAACTCAGACCCTTGTGCTTGCCAGGAAAGCACTTATTCCACTTTATTTACTGATTTATTGAGATTGTGTCTCTTGTGTAGTTCAGGCTGACCTTGACTTCATTACATAGCCCATTCTGGACTCAAACTCAAAGTGATCTCCCGCTTCAGTCTCCAAAGTGTTGCAATTACAGGGGCGTACCACACGCCCAGCACAGGCTATTAAATTTGCTATGACCCCACTGGTTCTTGGCATTATTTCTTCTGCAACTGGGTTTATTCAACAAGTCTTTGTTTACATCTTTGTCTTCAGGAGTTTTACCCTTTTATAAAATATTTATATATTTGGTTGTTACGAGGTCTCACTACCCAGCTGGGACTCACGGTGATCCTCCTGCTTTCTGCCTCCCCAGTGCTGGGATTCCAGGAGTACACCACAACACTCAGATTCTGTGGACAGCTCAGTCCCCCCCTAGGGGTGGGGCTGGCATGACATGTGGTGCCAGGATCAAACTGTGGTCCCTGTGCTTGCCTAAGCTGTCACTTTAGTCCTCTGAGCTATCTTGCTGTCCCCCAAGAGTTTTACTCATTTTGTCCTCCAGCATATTGTTTCTGTTCTAATGTTGATATCTTTGGTCTATTGACCCTGTTATCAAAGACCAATAGTTGAGTGTGCCTGGAGACATTTCTTTTTTCTTTTCTTTTTTTTTTTTTTTTTTTTTTTTGCAGAATCAGGGAGCCCTTGCACTTGCCAGGCAAGCACTTATTTTACTGAGCCATCTCCCCAACCTTCCTGGAGCCATTTCTGAATCCTTTATTCTGTTGCACTAATCTATAAGCCCATTTTGTTTTGACCAACATCATACTGTTTTTAGCACCGTAGCTTTGTAATGTAACTCGAATTTTCAAATTGTGTTGTACCCTGCCTTGCTGTTTGTGCTCAGAATTGTTCTTGCTATTCTTGTTCTCTTCTGGTTCTAGGTGAATTTTAGGACTTACCTTACTTTTCTCACTGCTGAGAGGAAGTGCCCCAAACCCTAAGTGCAAGAAGGCAAGGGTTTTTTTTAGCTCAGGTTGTGTAGAGGTTTCAGTCCACAATCAGCTAGCTCCAGGGCAGGATGGCATCACAGAAAGATAACAGAGGAGAAATAGTTCAAGGTAGGCAAAAGGAAAAGGCAGGAAGGTGAGCAATAAGCCACCACTGACCCACCAATAAGCAATAGTAGCAGCTCCTTTCTGCTCCATTTGTTTATTTAGAAACGGGGTCTTGTTATGTAATGCAGGCTGAACTTGAACTACCTTATATAGTCCAGGCTGGCCTTGAACTCATGGTGATCCTCCTGCCTCAGCCTCCTGAGGGCTGGGATTATAAGCGTGTGCCCCCACACTTGGCTCTGCCCCTTTTACATTCTATCTAGACTACCTAGTTTAAGGCAGGTGGCAAAACCTTAAATCAGTGGGCCGATCTAGGAAGCACACACCCTTAATTCCAGAATCACACATTCTAGAAACCAGCCACCTCTAAGCCACCCCACCCGTGACTGTGTGACTCTTTGGGGCAACATCTAGACACAAGCGAGAACAGGATTGTCTTCTCCAATTCTGTGAGGAGTGCTAGCGGTCTTTTGCTTGGGATTGTGCTAAATTTGTATAAAATTTTCGGAAGAATGGCCATTGTTACTACGCTGGTTCTGCCTATCCTGGCACAGGGATCTTGCTCCATTTTCTATTGTGCTCTTTACTCTCCTTTTTCTAAGTACTGTAGTTTCTTTTTTTTCTTTTTCTTTCTTTTTTTTTTTTTTTTTTTTTTTTTTTTTTTTTTTTTTTTTTTTTTTTTTTTTTTTTTTTTTTTTTTTTTTTTTTTTTTTTTTTTGTTCTGTAACTTTATTTCCAAGTTAGTTCTCATCCGCATTCACTATCTGCAGATTTTTGAACGTGGTACAGGGACGTAGGTACCAAGGTATACAGCTTGTTTGGTGAAACTTCATCCTCCTTCCGCTTCCTGGACAGCCACACCCGGATGCAATGTGGAACGTTCCTTATTCCTTTGGCCCAGACAGCTTTGTGGAGCCTGGTGTCCACGCGCACATCTGGAGTTCCCATTTCCTTCATGGCAAACTTCCAGATCTCCTTAAGTGCCCGAGGGGCGCGCTTCTTGCAGCCCACCCCGCGGATGCTCTTGTGGATGTTGATTGTGTATTCCTGGGTCACCACCTCGTTGATGGCAGAACGCCCCTGTTTCTTACCACCCTTCTTTGTGGGAGCCATTTTGCCTGGCTCAAGTTAGAAAGGAAGAGCGCGGTGGCCTGAAAGAGACTTTTTATTTGGTGGAACTCGAGGCAAGTGCTTATTCTTCTGAGCCGTCTACCCAGCCCCGTCTAAGTACTATAGCTTCACTGTAGAGTTCTTTCACTCCCTTGTTTAGGTTAATTCCAAAGTATTTCATTTTTCTCGATGTTATTATGAAAGAGGTTGTTTTCTAATTTCTCTCTCAGTGAGTTTGTTATTGGTATACAGAAATATTACTGATTTTCTTTCTTTCTTTCTTTCTTTTCTTTTTTGTTTTGGTGCTGTAGATCAGACTCAGGAACTTGTATGTACCAGGCATTTATGTTACTGATTTTTGAGCACTGACTTTATATCCTGCTGCACTACTGATTGGGGAATTAATTCTAGGAGGCCTGTGGTGGAGTTTTTGGAGTCTTCTATGTAAAGGACTGTGGCATCTGCAAATAATGATAATTTAGCTTCTTCCTTTCCTACCTAAATCCCTTTTACTTTGTTCTCTTGGCTAATTGCTCTGGCTAATATTCCAGAGCTACACTAAGCAGGAGTGGTGACAGCGGGCACCCCTGTCTTATTCCTACTTTTAGAGGGAACGTTTTCAGCCTCTCTTCCTTTAGTGTGATGGTTGGCTACTAGCTTGTCATAGATGGCTTCTGACATCCATGTCAGATCCTCAGTAAGATTCTCAAACAAACAGAATGGCAAACAGAATGGGTCAAATCCCCCCAAAATTGTACCTCATGACCAAGTAGGCTTCATTCCAGGAATTCAGGGATAGTTTGACATACACAAATGAATAAATATAATATACCACTTGATGGTGTATTATAAATACGATGACATAGATGCCTTCTATACCTATTTTCTTCAAGTTTTTGAAAATCATGAATGGGTTTTGGATTTGGCCAAATGCTTTCTTTTCGTCTCGTGAAGTGATCGTGTGGTTTAGTGGTGTAGAAGTCCCCACCAGGTTCTTGTCTCCATCCAAGAAGTCAATATTTGTAATTCCAAAGATATGTTATTGGAATCCCATCAAGTTAATTCCGATCTACCACTCCCAGTGCAACCCCCAGTGAAAGTAAGGACACTGAAACATATTTATAATTATTGGAGAGCCAAGGGTCACTAAGTCCATCGATGAAGATGGCTTTCCAGAACAAAGAGGCTGACCCAGGGTGGCACCCAGGTTTTATTCAGTGGAGGAGTGGCTTGAGGAGGAATGACTGAGAATTGTGGGAAGCAGGTGACTACTGTGAGCTGAGCTAGGTGGGTGGCCTATGTTTATCTCTTCTATATGCAGAGAAAGAAAAAATGCATTATGCTATTGAGATAGTATCTAATGTTTGGGGATCTGGTGCTCAGCCAAAACGGAGACGATCGCTCTTCTTTCAAGAACAGCAGCTCAGGTCGTCCTCCACATAGTGGTTACTTTTTGCTCGTTGCTGGGACAAAATACCGACACCCAAAACAGAGGAAGGAAAGGTTTATTTATCTGCCACTTAGTGGAGGTTGCAGTCCACACTCCACTGGCTCCAAGGTGGCAGAAAACAAGAAAGAGAAGAGGAGGAGGGGCAGATGCGGCATCTGTCAAGCCTCTCTCTCTTCCTTCTATGCTGAATGCGAAGACCCGCACTCCACCAAGAAAATCGGAGCTCCCCTGAAGTGGCGTGGCTGCAAAGTGGCTCAGGAAAGACCGGAACTCCTCCAAGGCAGTGGGGGCCCAATCCTTGCTCAACCCCTTTATATACCCTCTTTGTGCCGAGTCACTCTGGGGTGGGGCCCCCATGGCCAAGGGTGTGGAACCACAAGGCAATCTAGCCAAGTTGACATAATGTATAGACCACTACACATGGCATATTACATTTATTCATCTGTGTGTATTGCACTATCCCTGAATTCCCGGAATGAAGCCTAGTTGGTCATGATGTATGATTTTTGGGAGGACCTGATGCATGCTGCTTGCCAGTATCTTATTGAGGCTCCATGCATCTGTGTTCATTAAGGAGACCGGCTTGCAGTTCGCTTGTCTGGTTGAGTCTTATTCTGGTGTTGGTAACAGAGCAGTGCTTGCCTCCAGGAGCGACCTCAGGAGTACTGCTTCCCTTTTGATTTTATGAAAGAACTTGAGGAAGACAAGCACTGGGACTGAGGTCCAATCCTGGCACCACCTGCCCCACTGGCCCCACCCCCAGGCATCCTGAGCCAGCCACTGAAGCCACGTGTGGTGGTGCATGCCTGTAATCCCAGCACTGGGGAGGCTGAAAACAGGAGGATCACTACGAGTCTGTGTAGTGAGACCACGTACCAACTACATTAAAAAAAAAAAAAAAGTGCGCATGTGAGAGAGAGTTTGAGGAGTATTGGCATTAGATTGTCTCTAGAATTCTTGTAGACTGTGGCAATGAATCTGTCAGGACCAGGGCTTTTATTAATATTACTTCTTCAATTTCCCTAATTCATATTGGATTACCAAGGATTTTTATATCTCCTTTTCAGCTTTGGGAGTTCATATGCATTTGGAGTTTATCCATATCTTCTGAATTTTCCACTTTACTAGAGTACAGGTTCTCAAAGTAGTTACTGACGCTCTGGGTTTCAGTAGAATCCATCATGATTTTGTCTTTTTTTGATTTCTAACTGCATAGATTTGGGTCTTTTCTTTCCTAATTTTGGTAAGAGTACATCAGGATTTGTCTATTTTGTTTAACCTTTCAAAGAATCAACTCTTGATTTATTGATGATGTTATTTTTTTCTCTCAAGCTCATTAATTTCTGATCTTAATTTTATTTATTTATTTATTTATTTATTTTGCAGAACCAGGGATTGAACTCAGGCCCTTGCGCTTACCAGGGAAACGCTTATTCTGCTGAGCCATCTCCCTGGCCCCATGATCTGAATTTTATAATGTCCTTCTCATACTAGCTTTTTTGTTTTTTCAGAACTGGGGTTGACCTCAGACCCTTGCACTTGCCAGGAAAGCGCTTTTTCTACTGAGCCATCTCCCCAGCCTCATACTAGCTTTGAATGTGGATTGTTCTTGTTTTTCTGAGACCTTGAAGTATATCATTAGGTTATTTGTGCACACTCAGTTTTATGATGTGGGATTTCACTGTTATAAACTTTCCTCTTAGGACTGCTTTCACTGTGTCCCATAGGACACAAATCTTCTAGCAATATCATTTAAGTGTAGGAGCTGTCTAGTTTCTTTTTAAATTTCATCTGTCACCCAATGATTATTCAAGAAGCTATTATTTATTTTATTTTTTATATACTTACATATTTATTTATTTTGTATTTTAGGACAGGGACCACAGTGTCTACCGGGTCTCATTACGTAGATCGGACTCTTAGTGATTCTCCTGTTTTCAGCCTCCCAAGTGCTGGGATTACAGGTGCCCACCACCACGGCCAGTCTTAATTGCTGTCTCAGCATGCCCCATGGGTGGGGCTGGCCCAGCACACGGGGGATCAAACCCCAGCCCCGCACTCTGCATAAACAGGCACTTTAGTCCGCTGAGCTATCTGGCCAGCCCTAAGAAGCTATTATTTTAATTTCCATGTGCTTTAGTTTCTGTGGTGTTTTTTTTTTTTTTTTTTTTTTTTTTTTTTTTTTTTGTCTTTTTGAGACAGGGTCTCACTATGCAGTTCAGGCTGGCCTTAAGCTCACTTTGTAGCTCAGGCTGGTCTCAAACTCACAACAATCCTCCTGCCTCAGCCTCCCGAGTGCTGGGATTACAGGCATGCGCCACCATGCCCGGCTCATCTGTGGTGTTTTTTTACCATTGATTTCTAGTGTCATTTCACTATGATCTGATGATCTGCATGAGATAATTTTGATTTACATTTATTTAAACATATTTTATGGGCTACATTGTGGTCTGTTTTAGAGAAAGTCCCAAATGCTGCTGAGAAGAAGCTGTGTTCTATTGTTTTTGGATGGAATGTTCTATAGATATTAAGTCTATTTGTTCAAAGGTTGGGTTCAACTCTGATATTTTTTTTGTTGATTTCTTTTTTGTCTAGTTAATCTGTCCATTTGTGACAGTGGAACATTGAGGTCTTTACAAGAATATTGGTGTTTCTCTCATCTTTCATGTCTTTTAGTGTTCAACAAAGTTGAATAAGCAGGTGCTTAGTTGTTATTTTCTCCTGCAGAATTGTTCCCTTAACCAATATGCAATGGCTTTCTTTTTATCTACTGATCAGTCTTGGCTTGAAATCTACTTTGTCTGGAATTAAGATAGCTGTTTGCCTTTTTTAAAAAAATGGGTTTCTGTTGCATGGGACATTGTGTTTCTTTTTAATTGAATGGATTCATTTTATACTGCAAATAATAGGATTTTGCTTTTTTTTATCCACTCTGCCAACTTTTGACTGGGGAATTGAGACCATTCATGTCGAAAGTCATTACTGAGCGGTAATGGCTTATTCCCATAATTGTTATTTTCCTTTTGCTGATTTCCTTGTCCTTTTGCTTTTGCTCAGTTGCCTATTCTCGCCAGGTACATTCATTCTTTTTTTTTTGCAGAACCAGGGATTGAACCCAGACCCTTGCACTTGCCAGGGAAGCGCTTATTCCACTGAATCATCTCCTTGGCCCTTCATTCATTCTTTTTGACAGACTGGCTGGCTTCACTGGCTTTTTCTAGGTTATTCAGATGAAGAGGATTTTTTGTAAGGCTGGTTAAGTGGTCACGCAATTCTTGAGATGTCCACTGACATGGAAATCCTTATTTCTCCCTAAGTATTTGAGGACACTTTGCAGGATACAGAAAGTTGGGCCTGGAAACTGTTATCTCTTGAGGCCTGAAACACTTTACTCCTGGCCTTTAAGGTTTGTGTAGAAAAGTTTGCTCTATTTCTAATAGGGTTTACCTTTGTGTATGATTCTTGCCCTTCTCTAACAGATTTTAAGATTTTGTCCCTGTGATAGACTTCTGGTATTTTTTTTTTTTTTTTTTTTTTTGGTCTTTTTGAGACAGGGTCTCACTATGCAGTTCAGGCTGGCCTTAAGCTCACTTTGTAGCTCAGGCTGGTCTCGAACTCACAACAATCCTCCTGCCTCAGCCTCCCGAGTGCTGGGATTACAGGCATGCGCCACCACGCCCAGCTGGTATTTTGAATATAATGTGGAACAGAGAGGTTCTCTTTTGGGCATGGCCATTTGGCATTCCATATGTCTCAATTATCTATATTTATTTTTTCCTTATATTTGGAAAATATTCTATATTTTCTGTGTACAAGTTTTTTGTGCCATTTATATAATCTTCTGTTTTTTCGTTATTGCAATTACTCTTAGTCTTCTTTAAGTCATCCAGCAGCTGTTGACTCTATTTTTCATGTTTTTATTGTCTTTAAGGCATCTTTGATTTATTTTATTTTATTTATTTGGTTCAGGGTCTTGCTATACAGCTCAGACTCAGTGATTTTCCTGTGTCAGCCTCTTCAGCACTGGGATTATAGATTTGCACCACCATGCCCAGTTTCAGAGCATGGCATGCAGTATCAGGGATTGAACTAGGGACCTTGTGCTTGTCAGGCAGGTGCTTAGGCTTCAGAGCTATCTCCCCAGTTTAAGGTATCTTTGAGTAGTCTATATTTTTTAATTTTATAGAATTTCTCTAGATTATCCCCCCCTTTTTTGTACCAGGAATTGAACTCAGAACCTTGGGCTTCCTAGTCAGGTGCCTGTGCCTCTGAGCTATATCTTTGACCTAAATTTTTTAAAGAGGAAAAGAAAATCCAAAACAAATAATAAGAATAAAGACAAAAACAAAGCAAAAACTAGGGAGATAACAAGGTAGAAAGTATTAATTATTGAATCTGTGATATAATTCAGCTATAAAAAAATAAGTAAACAGCTACACTCTCTTCATTCACTGATTAGAGACATCTTCTATAATAATGTCTGTAAGTATAATAACATGTATGCACCTTGTACGACACCAAAACATTACGAAAACATTTTACAGTGCATTAATTTATCAAATCTGCCCTGTTAACTTGTCTTGAAACTGTCCCATTGCTATTTGTTCTTCAATAAAAATAATAATTAAAAAAATAAAACAACATACAACAATAAAAATTGTACAGAATTTCAAAACAAGAATAAAAAGTTAACTATGGTTATCGTATATATTCCTATCATCAGATTTGTTTCTCAGATTACCAGATATAGTGTTTGAGTTTTGAAGACATCATTGTCTTCAAGTTTTGAAATTCTGTCCTCACACTGGTTACTTCTGCTGCTCATACTTTCCATAGAACTTTGATTCTCCTGTACTGGAAATCCTTCCCACAGTACCAGCTACTGGGGACCCCTGCAGTGAGTACGGAATCTCCCTCCAATATTACATACACTGCACAGTGGGAAAGAAAGAGCAACAGACAAAATAGAGGTTCACAGATAGCAAGGATTTGGGGTTGTTCTGGAGAACAAAAGGCCACAAGGCATCCAGAGCGTTGGTATTTACTCGTTGAGGAAAATGGTGAGGGGACTGAGGCTGGATGTGCGAGACAAGTGGCGAGGTGGCAAGGGTTGGAGCGGAAGGGACAAAGCATTCTTGTCAGATTTGGTTATGGTTAACAGGTAACCTGCTTTGTAGCCAATGCTGTAAGGGAATTTTCCTCTGGGGTCATACAGGCCTCAGCAGAGACCGTACGTCCTATCTTAGCCCTACGGGATCCCGGCTCATCTATCTGAGCGCAATCATGGCTGTTGATAATACACTGTATTAGTCCACTGTCAGCCTCCTGACTTCATGAAGGTACATACACGGCCAACCTTGGCTGGGCTCATTAATAAAACTGAAAGCCAGTTCAGGGAAGGCACCTCTGTACAGCCTGCGCTGCTCATAGGTAGGCACTGTCACACTTGGGTCTAGGGAAGGGTGATAGTTCCTCTGCATTCTAGAGCTCAGATTGAAATGTTTTTGTTTTTTTCTTTCTCTCTCTCTCTTTTTAAGAAAGGTTTTCACTACTAGATCGGACTCCTAGTGATCCGCCAGTTTACAGCCTCCCAAGAGCTGGGATTACAGGTGCGTGCCACCATGCTCAGTCTCAGTTGTCATCTCAGTGCAACCCAGGGGCAGGGCCAGCGTGGCAGGCCCAGGGCTCGAACCCTGCTTGCAGGCACTTTAATCCACTGAGCTATTTGGCCAGCCCTGAAGCTTTCTCGTGGACTTTAATACTTTGCATAACTGGTCGTTCATTCCTGGAAACTCCTGGATCATTTTGTTATTATTTCCATTATCTGTTTGCTTATATTTCTGGGATCCTTTGATGTTGGCCTTTCAAGTAATTCAGATTGTGATTGTGGCTGGTATTAGGAAAGCCCTTTCCTTCCTTGTCTTCTCATGTTTCTATTGTCTTTGTTTTGTGCTGAGGTTTGTGGAAGCTTATAGTACAAAGCCTTTGTTGCTAGTATAGAGATCACTTTCATTAGTTGCTTTCCAGCAGTGTACTTTGGGTGCAGTTAACCATAGTCTTTTTCCTCAGATGCGAGATCTGACTCCTTTAGTTAATTTGGGAAGGGAGGCTGCAATGTAATTGGTGTGGCACTGATTTCTCCGGGGTGGGGCCAGCCCGGCAAGCCTGGGGATCGAACCCCCAGGCCCTGCGCCTGCTTGCAAGTGCTTTAATCCGTTGAGCTATTTGGCTGGCCTTTTCACTGTTATTTGCCCTTTCCCTGTTATTTTTTTTTTTTATCTTTATCTATTTATTTTTTTGGTGGAACCAGGGATTGAACTCAGGCCCTTGCGCTTGCCAGGGAAGTGCTTATTCCACTGAGCCATCTCCCCGGGCCCTACGTTCACTGTTATTTTGATGTGTGGTTTTCCTCCGGGAGCCACAGTGTCTGGGTTAAGATGCACCGCTGCTCTTGCTGTTGGGTAAAGAAGGCAGGCAGGGCACAGGCCCAGTGCTGGCCACAGACACCAGCCGTCAGCAGGAGGAGGGGGCAGCCTGTTACTGCCAAGTCTGGACCAATACAGACTCCACTTTTCATTTAGAAAAGCCACTCAGCAAATGCTAAAAGAAAAATAGCACTCCCAGAAGCGGCAAGACTCTGATTCACAGAGTTTCCATCATATTATTATTTACAATGTCCAGTTTTCAACAAAAAATTAAGAGATTTGACAAGAGACAAAAAATACGACCATTCACAGGACAAATCCAATCAATTGAATTGTCTCTAAGGAAGCTCAGATGTTGGACTTACTAGATTTTAAAATCAGCTATTTTAATATGTTCAAAGAATGAAATAAGCTGGGCACAGTGGTGCATGCCTATGATCCCAATACTCAGGAGGCTGAGACAGGAGAGTTGTTGCCAGTTCCAGACCAGCCTGGGCTACAAAGTGAACTCAAGGCCAGTCTGAACTGCATAGTGAGACCTGTCCAAAAGACCAAATAAATACATAAACTGAGCACACAAAAAGATGCTCAATATTACAAATAATTAGGGGCTGGGGAGATGGCTCAGGGCAATAAGCACGTCCCTGGCATGCACAAGGGCCTGAGTTCAACCCCCAGTTCTGCCAAAAAATAAAAATAAATAATAAATAATCAGAGAAGTACAAATGCAAAGCACAGTGAAGATAGGTGTAGTGGCACATAGCTGTAATCCCACCACTCGGGAGGCTGGAGCAATAGGATTGTATAGAGAAATTCTGTCTCACAAAACCAAAAGCAAAACTCACAGTGAGGTAGCCTTTCACACTCGTGAAAGCCATCCAACACATAAACATCAATGGCAGAAGATAAATAGGTTGGCAAAGATATAAAGCAATCGGAACTCTTGTGCACTGCGGCTGGGGACGTAAATTGATAAACTGCTTTGGAAAAGAGTAGGGGAATTTCTTGTGAAATTAAAATAGAACTGTCCTGCGACCCAGTAATCCTATCTCTGGGTATGTTTCCCTTCAAAAGAATGAATGCAGTGCTGGGGAGATGGCTCAGTGGAATAAGCGCTTCCTTCGCAAGTGCAAGGACCTCAGTTCAATCCCTGGTTCCGCCAAAGGAAAAAAAAAAAAAGAATGAATGCGGGGTCTCAATGAGCTACTGATATGCACACTTGCATGGTAGCAATATTCACCACCACCAAAAGAAGAACGTACTCATGGAAGGATGAATAAACAAAGCATGGTGTATGCATCTGCCTTGTTACTTTTTACTGGATGCTGGAACAAATACCCAACACTCGAAGGAAGGAAAGGTTTATCTAGCTCACAGTTACTGCTGGGTTCAGGCCATACTCCACTGGCTTCAAGGCAAAGGACAGCAGTTCATGCGTCAGGAAACAAAGAAGAGCAGAGGACGAGCAGCCGCGGCGGCATCCACCAAGTCTCTCTCTTCCTGCTATTGCGAAGACTGGCGCTCCACGGAGACGACCGTGGCTCCTCCAAAGTGGCGCCGCTGCGAAGATCAAGCTCCTCCAAAGACTGGGACTTCACGGAAGTGGGGCAGGGAGGCAGGAAATCCCGCAGGGCGGCAGGAAGCTGGGCAGGGTCGCCCGAAGCTTCTCTCGATTTCTGGGCCCTGCGCATTTGCAGGGCTGGGCCCCCAGAGCTGGTTCAGCCAAGTTGACACAGTGTATCAACTAACATAGCATCCACCTTGAATATCAGCCTTCAGAAGACAGGCAATCCTGTCGCAAGCCACAGCACGGTGGGCCTTGAGGGTGCTGTGATAAGGGAAACAGGACGCTCACAAAGACACGTTTGTATTATTCCACCTATATAAAGCCTTAAAGTAACCAAATCTGTAGAAACAGAAAGCTAGAGGGGCAGATACCAAGGTAGGGGGAGATATGGAGCTCTTGTTTACCAGGGTTTCAATTGTTCAAGGTAAAGATGTCTGGATATCTATTGTATAATGAAATGAATAGACTTCATCGAACTATAGTTGTAATGGTAAATTTAGGGTTGTATGTTTCATACTAGAATTTTATTTATTTATTTACTTTGTATTTTAGGGAAGGGTCTGCAGGGTGTTCCAGGTCTCACTACTAGATCGGACTCGTCAGATTAAAGCACCTGCTTATGCAGGTGCAGGGGCCCAGAGTTCATCCCTAGGCCTGCAATACTGGTACCGCTCTTGGAGCATGCTCTGATGGCCAGGCATGGTGGCATGTTCCTGTAATCCCAGCTCTTGGGAGACTGTAAACAGGCGGATCAAAAGTACGATCTAGCAGTGAGGCCCGATAGGCCCTGTCCTAAAAAAAAAAAGATTGGAGGGATCTATTTATAGATCTCCCAATGCTGGGATTACAGGTGCGCGCCTTCGCAGTGCACCCTGGGGCTGGCACGGCAGGCCCAGGGACTGAACCCTGGACCCTCAGCCTGCTTGCAAACACTTTAATCTGCTCAGCTATTTGGCCAGCCCTACACTAGAATTTTTAAAATTTTAATCTTAAACATACTACCTTGAGCCCAAGAAGCCAGATACAAGGGACAATACATCTGTTGTATCATTCTATTGATCTGAGAGGTCCAAAATGAGCAAAGCTACAGAGGCTGGCGGAAGCTAGTGGCTGCAGGGGGGGCTGGGTGAGGGGAAGAATGACAAGTAGCTTCTACTGGGTACGGGGTTTCTTAGGGCTGCTGAAAAATGTCCCTGTTATTACCTGTAGCCAGTGGAATTGGTGGTGACACAATGCACTGCAAAATAAAACTTTAAAAATTAGATTTTCTTTTCCTGCACAGCAAAGCAATTTCTCCAAACTTTCTCCTGCTGAGCCCATAACTGACATCTCTTCTCCTCCACCAGAATAATATCCACAGCTACTTTCCTACCCCTGATCCTTGACAAGTACAAGTGTAGCAGCGCCGTCTGGGTATGTGTCTCATGAGATCGAAGAATGAAGTTGAGGACAAAGGAGGGAGACAGGAGAAATGTGTGTTAGGAGGAGGGAAATAGCTTCCCATCTTGGGAAGGGATCCAGAAAGGAGTTGCCATGGGAAGTCTTTGCCTAGGAAGCCTTTACACTAAAAAATGACCAGGATTCAGACAGCTCTGAATCCACCTAAGGGATGGACTAAAGCAAGCTTCCTCGCACTAGAAGTGGGCCAAGGAGGAGTGTACTCATACAGGAAAAATATAGGTGCTCTTGACCGTGGTCCTATCTCAGTAGTGTATTCTAAGAACAAACAGAGAGATAAAATGTTTTCCACAGGTAGGAGCACAAGCTGTCATACTGGTCATCCATCACCTTCCTTATTATGTCGCTTGTTACATAATAAGGCGTTAACTGTCGACCTGGTTCCTATGAGCTCTTTGCCTCTGGCTTCGGCTTATGTGACCAAGGCTTGGTCAACCTGATTTCAGAGCCTTGCCATTCTAAATACCTATGAGTAGTAAAGTTCCAAGTTCAAAGTATGGTCTTCCAAGTGGAGTCACACATGGAAGTCCTTATCATTCAGGATAGTTTGCTTTTGGTGACACAAGAAGTTTCGTTTCAACAAAATCCACTGGGGTGCCAAGGCTCTCTTGTTTCCCCTACCATTTATTGAACACGGACTATTTGCAAAGTCCTATGTTGGACCTTGGTGGAATTGTTTCTTTTTTTTAGGGGCCTAGGCAAAAGGCTTCCTAGGCAAAGACTTCCCATGGCAACTCCTTTCTTTTTTGTTTCTTTTTGGTGCCGAGGACCGAACCCAGAGTTCCCAGCTTGCAGGGCAAGCATTCTACCGCTGAGCCAAATCCCCAGGCCCTGTGCTGTACCTTGGGACCCAAGCGGGACGAGATGCTCTAGGCCTTCAAGAAGATCCGGGAGCAGCTCTGGTGGCGGGAGGAACTGCAGCGGTGGAGCTGCATAGCTCCGCGAGGCTCCCATGTCGAGCCGCAGCTTCCGCACGCGTCCCCCGCGCCGCCAAGACGCCCGAGAGGAAGGTCAGCTCGGCCGAAGGGGCAGCGAAGGAGGAGCCGAAGAGATCAGTGAGGTTGTCGGCTAAACTTGTTCCCAACTAAAGTGGAAACGAAGCCAAACAAGGCAGCGGGAAAGGATAAATCTTCGGACAAAAAAGTGCAAGCAAAAGGGAAAAGGGGAGCCAAGGGAAAACAGGCTGAAGTGGCTGATCAAGAAACCAAGCAAGATTTACCTGCGGAGAATGGAGAAACGAAAATTGAGGAGAGTGCGGCCTCTGATGAAGCAGAAGAGAAAGAAGCCACGTCTGATTAATCACACACCGTGTCTTACCAGTGCTCCCTGTCTCCCTTCTTGTACAATCCAGAGGAATATTTTTATCAACTATTTTGTAAATGCAAGTTTTTTAGGAGCTCTAGAAACATTTTTATAAAGGAGAGAATCCCACCTCATCGCATTTTTTAAGTGTAAATGATTTTTTTTTAGAGGTGAAATCATTCTCTGGTTGTTTATTTTTTGGTACAACCAGAAACAGTGGGATATTGAATTATGGCAGGCTTTGACTGTCTTGGGTGTCCGCTTAACATTCCACAGGTGGGGGTTAGTTTTCTATCCTGCAACACAAAGCATACTAAATGGCAATTTGGAATTACAGCCCTGCATTTAATATGTCTTGGATACTTTAAATGACTTCTATTCCCATGTTTTTAGTTGAATTGTTTCCTAAAGAAAACTACATCCTAACTGTTGCCCTGTCAGAACTGCGTGTGCTCTGTAACATTTTTGGTAGTGGTAGTCTGGTTTGCCTCATTTTGTTAATGTGCTGTGAAAGATCAAAAATCTGAATATGTAGTGTATGTGGTACAAAACTGTGGATTGATGGGACTTAAGTAACACTTTGTCAGCATTTGAAAGTACCAGGTACTTAATCCTCTTACAGAAAATTTGCCTCTAAATTTGAAGCTGGAAAGTCACTGGAACAACTGAAAAACAATACATGGCTCTTTTTGGTATGTGTGTTACGAATTGTGTACAAAGTGAATCATGTGTACTGATCCTCAACACAACCAATAAAATCTTAAATATTGAAAAAAAAAAAAAAAGAAGATCCAGGCTGCAGTAGAAAAACAGAGTGAAGAGATGATTACACTTCAGAATGGCTGTGGCTGTCATACAGCTTTCTGTGGGCAATGGAACAGCAGGGCACCTACTGCCACTTTGGGCATTGGGGAAACAGCGACTATTTGGGTTACGGACTTGCTGGGAATGAGCCCACTGCAGGAAGTGCAAGGCATCCCTGGTAGGAGAAAGCGAGAGACTGTGGATGGGGGTGGATGGTAGGGCAGAGAGAGCACAGAGCTTGGCAGGACTCACACCAGCATGAGCGATGTCTGTGAGAGTACAAGCTGTCTGGGATTGAAGGTGTTATGGTTTGTGTCTAGTTGTCTCCCAAAAGCCTCAGGAAGTCATGAGGTGGGGTCTTCTAGAGTTTGTGGTTAACTCTTGATCCACTGGGATTATGTGGATCCGAGGCTGGGATCATGGGTCTTAGCACTGCTGGGATTATGGGTGTGAGTACTACACCCCACTCTGGGGCGGAGAGCCTGAGTGTAATATAAGAGACAGACAGACTTTCTGTAGCCATTGCTCTTTGCGGCATTGTTGGTGTTCTGCCGCCATGAGCTGCTGCTCTCTGCCATATGCCTCTCTGCCTTGGAGCCAGCTGAATATGGACTGAAACCTCCAGTAACTATGAGCTAAATAAACCTTTCCTTCCCTCATTTTGGGTGTTGGGTTTGGTCCCAGCAACAAGAGAAGAGTAACTAAGACAGAATTCCTTAGTGACGAACACAGCAACCGAGACCTGAAATTTCACATTCTTTGGAACTTTGCATTTTGTAGGTGCTACAGTTTGGACTCCATTCTCCATGGCCTTTCAGAGGCAGGGCCTGGTGCAAGGGGACTATGTCCCTAGGGCTGCCCTTAGGAGGGATTAATGTAGCTCTCTGAAGAACCATGGTTCTCCAAAGAGCAACCTGAGGGCAGGGCCCTGGGTTCAATCCCAGGTACTACAGCAAAAATACAAGTAAGCTGTTATAAAAAGAGCAAGCCTAAGGGCCAGCCAGATAGTTTAGTGGACTAAAGTGCCTGTTTAGGCAGATTGCAGCAGCCTAGTTGGATCCCCTGCAAGCTGTGCCGCCCCCCACACCCCCAGGGCATAAGACTGGTTGAGACTGGGCGTGGTGGTGCACCCCTGTAATATCAGCACTTGGGAGACTGAAAACAGAAGAATCACTATGAGTGCCACCTACATAGTGAGACCCTGTAGACCCTGCACTAATACCTTAAAAATAAAAAAGAGTTCACACAAAAAGAGCAAGCCTAGGGGCTGGGGAGATGGTTCTGTGGAATAAGTGCTTCCCTAGCAAGCACAAGGGACTATGTTCAATCTCCGGTTCTGCAAAAAACAATAAAAGAGAAAATAGCACGCCTGGCTCCCGAATCCCTCTGGCTTCTTGTCTCACCAGGTGATTTCTCCTGCTTGAACTCTCACTATTGACGTTGTGGCCGTCTACCAGGAGACCCTCACCGGAAGCTGATCAGATAGGGCACTTGTGCACCTTCATCCTCTAAAACTGAGCTGAGTAAGTCTCTCTTCTTCTTTTTAAAGTGTACCTTATCAAGTATTCTGCTATAAGAACAGCAAACAGACTAATACAGAAAGACACACACATTTGCAACACTGGAATGGTGAGAAATGCATGGATACATGTTAAAAAGAAAAATCCTAGCGCTATTTAATGAAAAATATCTTTCTTTTTGAGATGGGGTCTCACTGTGCAGGCCAGGCTGGACTTGAATTAATTCACTTTATAGCCTAGGCTGGCCTCAAACTCTCAGCAATTCTCCTGCCTCAGCCCCCAGAATGCTGGGATTCCAGGTGTGCACCATCACATCTGGCTACTCCCAACAAACACTTTTATCCATGGTCACACTCCAAGGGGAAATCTGACTTCTTTTTTTTTTTTTTGTCTTTTTGAGACAGGGTCTCACTATGCAGTTCAGGCTGGCCTTAAGCTCACTTTGTAGCTCAGGCTGGTCTCGAACTCACAACAATCCTCCTGCCTCAGCCTCCTGAGTGCTGGGATTACAGGCCTGCGCCACCATGCCCGGCTTGGGAAATCTTACTTCTTCTAACCCAGCTGACAGCGAGGAACACTGAGCCACAGAACAAAAGCTGACACAGTTGAGCGCACAAAAGAGGTCCAGGTTCGTGTGTAGGGCAAGGCAAGAATTGCCAAGTGTACACCTCATCGTACGTTCTTTCATTCACTGAAGATCTCAGGGCAGCAGCAGGAATAGGCAGAAGCGGGGGAGGTGGGCAGAGAAGAGCCCTGTAACTCAGGCTTCAGGTATTCATGCTGTCAGACATCCACTGGCCTTAGGTGGCTCCCGCTGTGTTTCTCTTTGGAGATCAGCAATCTGGGTGACCTCCTAAATTTAAGCCTGAAGAATCACAGGGTCGTCTGTGTTTATGGTTGAAGGGCCAGAAGGCCAGATGGCTCATATGGCTTCCCTGTTTTAGGCTTATGGAAGCATGGATAACTGTTAGGTGTGAAGTTTACAGCTGAAGGAAGGAAGAGGAGTGTTTCTCACCTTTTAATCGCCTTTTCCAAGTAGGAGCAGGACCCTTCTCAGTGGTGCCTACGCTCTTATTTCACCTGGAATCAGCAGATGCCACTTGTCTGGATTCAACAAATGGGCAGGCCTGGAGGGGCCATGACATGAGTCCCCAGAAACTAAAGCTCAGAGAGCAGAGCGACTTTCCAGAGCACTCAGGGTCACAGGAGCGCTCCCGAGAGACAGACAGATCCAAGCCTGAGCCCAGCAGAGGTATTTCAGGAGGAAACTAGACGGGGTCCATCTGTGTGCGCAAAGATGCCTCTGAATCGCCCTGCGTCCCACAGATAGTGCGGCAGGCGGGTACATCGATGCTCACGCACTCAGGTCACTCCCTGAGTCATCATGAGAAAATACCAAATTGTGTCCGCTGGGCTGTGCCTCACAACCCAGGAAACTATGTGATACATTTTAGAACTATGGGAACTCAGACAAGTTGGTGAGCCCTGGCTTTGCCCAGGACCTGTGACCTTGAGCGGGCTGCCTTGCAACTCTGGGCTTCCTCCTCCGCTCAGAAAGGCCACAGCTTCTGGTTGAACTAGGAATCTCTAAAATGTTTTGAGTTCCCTGAAGGCTGCCCTGTTATCTCCTAGATGCCCTTGGCGGTGGGACGCAGATTCTGTTCAGGGCTATGAGCGCCACCTGGTGATTCAATTTTGTAAGTGAGATTCTTCACTTTCTAGGCCCGCCCAACCAACTCTATTCGTGATTCCAGTTTACCTATTTATTTTTGTTTTTGAGACAGGGTCTCACTAAGTAGTCCGAGCTGGTCATGAACTCACTTTGTAGCCCACACTGCCTTCGAACTCTCAGAAACCCTCCTGCCTCAGTCTCCCAAGTGCCAGAATTACAGGTATACACCCCTGTGCCTGGTTATAATTCCATTTTAGACCTGCAAAAAATTATTATTATTTTATTTTATTTTTTGAAGAACTGGAGATTGAACTCAGGCCCTTGCGCTTCAGGGAAGCACTTATTCCACTGAGCCATCTCCTCAGCCCCTTATTTTTATTTCTTGAAATATAATTTTTTTGGGGAAAGGGATCTTTTTGAGAGGAGCTTTTGCTATGCAGTTCAGGCTGGCTTTAAACTCACTTTGTAGCCTAAGCTGGACTTAAGCTTGAAGTGATCCTCCTGTCTCAGCCTCCCAAAGGCTTGGATTACAGGTGTACACCACCAAATCTGGCTTTAACATATATTTTACAGTATTGTAAATATGTGCGTTTTCCCAGGAGAAGGTTATATAGCATTTATTTATTTATTTATTTACTTACTTACTTACTTATTTGGCAGAACAGGCCCTTGCACTTGCCAGGGACGCACTTATTCTACTGAGCCATCTCCCCGGCCCTACATAGACTTTTAACCTTTACCCCTCAAGAGAAATTTAAGAATCATTATTGTGCACCTATAGTCTCATTTAGAAGGCCAAAGCAGGAGAATCACTGGGTCCTATGAGCTTGAGTTCAGCCTGGACAACACAGGAAGACCCTTTTTCAACAGAACAAACCCACACCAAAAAAAAAAAAAAAAAAAAAAAAAAAAAAAAAAAAAAAAAAAAAAAAAAAAAAAAAAAAAAAAAAAAAAAAAAAAAAAAAAAAAAAAAAAAAAAAAAAAAAAAAAAAAAAAAAAAAAAAAAAAAAAAAAAAAAAAAAAAAAAAAAAAAAAAAAAAAAAAAAAAAAAAAA
>PVKA01023230.1:0-16330 GCA_004027165.1 Ctenomys sociabilis | reverse complement strand
GGTACAAGAAACATTCCTTTTATAAACATGAACTTGGAGCTATGATATTCTTTGGAGAGTGGCTCAATCTCTATGGGCCTCAGTTTCCTCATGCGTACAATGGAGATGAGAATAATTCTTGCTTCAGAGGTTTGCATAACCGTATGGATGCCTAGCTCCATGTACAGCACATGCCTAGTGTACCAGGTGCCAGGGTTTGATTCCACACACTGCAAAAATACAAACAAAAATATTATATTTTTGCTATAATTTATAATGAAAAATATATGGTTTGGGAGCCTAGGATGCCCAAAGTGAGGGGGCAGTTTCTGGCAAGGGTTTTCACACTGCATCGTAGGACAAGGGGGAGGAAGGGCGGAAGGGCTCTGGAGTGCAGGTGAAGGAGACAAGCACACGGTTGGCTTCACTTTACAACTACCCTCACTCTCAGTTCAGAACAGCGGTCACACCTGTCATTCCAGAACTCTGTGAGCTGAGGTTGGAGGGTCAACAGTTCAAACCCCGCTTAGGCAATTTAATGACTTATCAACATCCTGTCTCAAAATAAAAAATCAAAAAAGGCAGGGGAATATAGCTCTGTGCGAAGGCCCTGGGTTCAATCCCAGGAACACAACGGCCCACTCCCATAATGACAGAGTACTGCAAGCAGCCAAGTTAGAAATATTGTAGGCAGTCAGACAGGGCCAGGCCCTCCAAGGAGATAGCACAAGATATCTAGCAACCATGGGAGGTCTGGATGCTCCCACCCACGGGCCAGACCTAGAGACAAAAGATCAAACAAATGCCGACCTCCCTAGAGATTGGCATCCGAGATTGATCTGCCCCTGAGGGAGACCAAGAATCTTTTATCTGACTACTGCTGGATGGCTACCTGATAAAGTCCTGTTCTACATTCATGCCTGCTTGCTACGTGACTCCCTTCCCCATTTGGTCCTGGACTTAATCAATTTTACCTGAGCAATGGTGCTTGTAATCTCATTGGTTGACCATAGTTTTTTTTTGTCCCACCTCATGCCCATCTAAGCGAGTCCCCAGTTTCTCCACCACTTTAGACCTGCCTCACTGCATGATTTTATTCTATAAAAAGTCCCTGGAAGAGACAGCTTCCTGGGTACAATCCACTCTGGCCCCTGTCCTGTCCCTCTCTCGGACAAGGAGCTTTCTTTTCCCCAGTAAATATGTTCTGCTCATAACTTCCGTCTGTTCCTAAAATTCATTCTTTGGTTTTAGAGAACACGAACTCATCCAGGTCATTTTTCCCCTATATCATTTGGAGGTTCCCTGTGTCATTTGGAGGTCACCCACCGGAGATCAGTTTTTCTCCCTGTATCACTAAGATGACATTAAACCCCTCACCAGTGCAGGCTTCGTGACCCACCCTCCTCTCTGAGCATCACCTTCCGGGGCTGCCGCTTAGCACATTAAAGATTCCCGCAAGTGAACTTCTGGGGACACGCTGCAGGTGTTATGAGGAAGCTTCTCCAAATTGTCCAGGACTTAAGCAATCAGATGGAAAAGCCTCCAGGCCGGGTAGTACCACGCTTCCCAACACCGGCTCTACCAGGTTAGCAAGACTAAGTTGTCCTGGAACTGGAAATGCAAGACGTTTAAGACTGAAGTAAATTTAATATGCTCCTCTTTGAGGAATAGTGTGGAACTTTTATAGGGAGTAGAATGGAGTCAGGGGCAAAAGCAAATAATGACCAGGTGCTGAGGTCCCAAGGAGTCAGGAAATCCTGACTATATTCCCAGAGGAGTCTGAAGTCTGACAAAGAGGCTGGGCATGGTACCACACAGCTGTAATCTCAGCGCTCAGGAGACTGAGGCAGGAGGGTCACTGTGAGTTTGATGCCTGCCTGGGCTACATAGGAAGTGCAAAAACTCAGGCCCTTCTGCTTGCCAGGGAAACGCTTATTCCACTGAGCCATCTCCCCAGCCCTAAAAAACAGTCTGAGAAGGGAAATTATTTGCATCAACTACTTCTTGACCAAATTCCAGCCAGATGCTTTGGTGTACAGAAAGCAGTCTGACTGAGTAGAGAGGCAGGCTTTTCATTTATTTTCATTTACTTTTTTTTTTTTTCTTCAGTACCAGAGATTGAATTTAGGACTTTGAACTTGCCAGGCAAACACCTATTTACTGAGCTATCTCCCCAGCCCCAAGGACAGGCTTTTTAAAAGTCACTTTGTTCATAGCAAATCACCAAGTGAAGCAAGAACAATTTCTTTCCCCGAAGACAAACGGAATGTTGGGCAGGGCCTGGAAAGACAGGAAGAGGCTGCCTTCGCTTCTCTGAATCACATAATGGCTTAAATTTTCACTGACTGTCCATCAGTTGATGAATGAGTAAACCAAAGGTGTCATGTCATACAGTGGAATGTAAGCCAGTCATTACCAAAAAATGAAAGCCGGGCACGGTGGTGCACACCTGCAATCGCTCAGCACTCTGGGCGGCAGAGGCAGGAGGGTCACAAGTTTGAGCCCAGCAACATAGTAACCATAGTAACTTTGTCTCCAAATTTTACTTTTTTTGGCAGAACCGGGGATTGAACTCAGGCCCTTGTGCTTGCCAGGGAAGCGCTTATTCTACTGAGCCATCTCCTTGGCCTTTGGAAATTTTAAAAGACTTTTTCTGAGACAGAGTCTCACTGTGCAGGTCAGAATTCCCTGTGTGGCCCATGCTGACCTCAGACTTGCCACCATCTTCCTGCCTCAGGCTCCCAAGGGCTAGGCTTACAGGTGTGTACCACCTGGCCTGGCTACAGGCTCAAAAAAATAAAAGTTAAAAAAAAAGAGTTTGCAGCCAGGCCTGGTGGCACACGCCCGTAATCCCAGTACTAGGGAGGCTGAGGCAGGAGGATTGTTGTGAGTTCGAGACCAGCCTGAGCTACAAATTGAGCTTAAGATCAGTCTGAAATGCATAGTGAGACCCTGTCTCAAAAAGACAAAAAAAAAGTTTGCAAAACCCTGGGTTTAATCTCCAGTACTGCAATCAATCAAAACATAATTACTGGAAATGGGGTCCTAGCCCATACTACCACATGGATAATCTTGAAACATTATATGATGATATGGAAGAGGCCAGACTGAACTCATGTTGCTCAGTACGTCTGCAGGAAATGTCTAGAAGAGATAGACTTATAAAGACAGAGTAGAGCCGGGCGTGGTGGCGCATGCCTGTAATCCCAGCACTCGGGAGGCTGAGGCAGGTGGATTGTTGTGAGTTCGAGACCAGCCTGAGCTACAAAGTGAGCTCGAGGCCAGCCTGAACTGCATAGTGAGACCCTGTCTCAAAAAGACAAAAAAAAAAAAAAATAAATAAATAAAAGACAGAGTAGGGCTGGGGAGATGGCTCAGTAGAATAAACACTTCCCTGGCAAGCACAAGGATCTGAGTTCAATCCCTCGTTCTGCAAAAAATAAAGACAGAATAGATTAGGGATCCTCAGGGTCTGGAGTGAAGAGGTTGGGAGTTAGGTGATATCTAAAAGGTAACACATTTCTAAAATTGATAGTGCCAGGCATGGTGGCGCATGCCTATAATCCCAGCACTCAGGAGGCTGAGGCAGGAGAATTGTTGTGAGTTCGAGACCAGCCTGAGCTACAAAGTGAGTTTAAGGCCAGCCTGAACTGCATAGTGAGACCCTGTCTCAAAAAGACAAAAAATAAAATAAAATTGATTGTGTTGACAGTTCTATAGCCTGTAACTATACTAAAAGAGCTATTGAATTATTTACTGTAATAAGGCTGGTACCAACAAATTTTTTTCACTTTGCTTACATTATATTTTTTGTTGTGGTTGTTTTGTGGAACTGGGGATTGAACTCAGGCCCTTGTACTTGCTAGGGAAGCACTTATTCCACTGAGCCATCTCCCCAGCCCTTATGTTACTGTTTGTATCTAGTTGTTCCCTCTAAGCCTCAAGCAGTCATGAGATAGACTTCTAGAGTTTGTGATCAACTCATGATCTACTGGGATTATGGGTGTGAGTGCTGCTGGGATTATGGGTGTAAGTGCTGCTGGGATTATGGGTATGAGTACTCCACCCAGCCTGGAGCAGATAGCCTGGATGTAACTTAAAGGAGACAGACTTGCTCTCTGCAGCCATTGTTGCTGTTACTCCTTTTTGCTCTGGCTGTTTGGCTGCCTTTTGCCGCCATGAACTACTGCCCTCTGCCCTGTGCCACTCTGTCTTGGAGCCAGCTGAGTATGGACTGAAACCTCCAGTAACTTTCCTCCCTTCATTTTGGATGTTGAGTATTTGGTCCCAGCAATAAGAAAAGAGTAACTGAGACAACTTATACATCTGAGTATTTCAATAGACTAAGCCTCTGCTGTTACTTACATTTAGAAAACATGAAGTATCATTGGCTATACAATATTTCACCCAGGACACATTAGATAACCAATCAAGACTATATTTTCTACAGGTTGGTAGCCTGGTGTCCCCTGTGAAAGAGGACTGAGGCCAGGCTAGGAGGGCAGAATATTTTTCAAGACACATTTTCACAGTACAATTACTTATAATTTTGGTTTGATTCAATTTTTGAATTCACAAACACTAGTGAATGATCTTCGCTTTCTGTCTCATATGTTTGTCACTTTATTTCCTTATTTTTCTTGTGCCTTCAGAATTTCCATGGTGGAAAAATACAGCACATGAGCTACCATTCCAACCATTTCAAACGCTCAGTATATACAGAGTCACACTGTCACACAGCCACCTCCATCACCTGCCTCTAGAACTCTGAGCCCATTAAATTCTACATCTTTATTCTTCTGTCTCTCAAGGCCCTGGCCGCTATCTTTCTATTTCCTGTTTCTAGGAACTTGACCATTCTAGGAACAAAATTGCTCAGTCAGTATCCATGGGGGACGACTTTCTGAATGCACCACGGGCACCAACATCTACAGAGGCTCAAGTCATTTGCATAAAATGGCAAAGCATTTGCATAGAACCTACTCCCTCTCTCCTGTACACAGGTTACATCTCAGATTTCTTATGATAGCTAATATAATATGTATGCTATGTAAATAGTTGTTATACTATGTTATTTAGGAAGAATGACAAGAAAAGGTTCTTGTGTATATTTAGCATAGATGTAATTTTTTTTTTTCTGAATACTTTTTATTCCTGGTTAGTTGAATCAGCAAATATGGAAACTGTAGATATAAAGGTCTGACTGGGGGGGACAGGGACATAGCTCGGTAGTCTAGGTACCTGCCTGGCAAGTGCAAGGACCTAGGTTTGATCCCCCATACCATATGCCATGCCAGCCCTGCCCTGTACCAAGCTGGCCACTGAGGCCTGGCATGGTGGTACATGCCTGTAATCCCAGCCCTGGAGAGGCTGAGACAAGAGGATCATTATGAGTCTGAACTGTGTAGTGAGACCCTGTGCCAAATAAACAAATAAAAAGATTTTTAAAAATAAAAAAATAAAAGTCTGACCGCATCTCATATAAATGGAATCATACAGTACTCTCTTTCTCTCTTTTCCTCTTTTTTCTTTCTTTGCACTGCAGACTGAATCTGGGGGTTTTCACACTGAAAGCCTTACACTCTCAGCCTTTTCTGTGGTTGCCATTATTTCGTTATTTCAAAACAAGCTCTCACCAAGTTACTAAACTACTGAAATGGTCTTTTGCAACCCTCCTGTCTCAGCCTCCCAAAGGGCTGGAATTTTAGGCATGTGGCCCATGCCTTGTTAGTGTTTGCCTTTTTTGGTTAGCTACAAAACATCCTCAAAGTTTATTTGAATTTTTATTTTTTATCCCACAAGTTTTACTTTTTAGGTAAAAGTAGTTGTTCAAAAAAAAAAAAAAAAAAAAATTCCATCAGCAGACTAAGCGCCTGTTGGTCCCTGACACTATAGGCTGTGCCAGCCCTGCTCCTGAGCCAGCCACTGAGGCCCAGCTTGGTGGCACAGGCCTGTAATCCCAGCACTGAGGAGGCTGAAAACAGGAGGATCACTGTGAGTCTGAGCTGGATAGTGAGACCCTGTACCAAATACATTTAAAAAATGATAATAATAATAATTAAAACATTATACCTGCTTATTCAGTTCAGGGAACATGCAAGAATCAAAATCTTATATAAATTAACAGCTTTATAAAAAAAAATCACTTTAAAATTACTCAATGAGGGGCTTGGGAGATGGCTAAGTAGAATAAGTGTTTCCCTGGCAAGCACAAGGGCCTGAGTTCAATTCCTAGTTCCATAAAAAAATAAACAAAATAAAAAATAAACTCAATGAAAATAACTGGACATTTCAAAAGATAATGGTGATTATTTTTCACTAACTGTGTCAGCCCAGTCTGAGCAACTTAGTGTCTTAAGGAGAGGCTGACTTAAAATGCGTATGTGGGGGGTGGTGGTGGGGAGATGGCTCAGTGGAATAAGCACTTCCCTGGCAAGCGCAAAGGCCTGAGTTCAATCCCCGTTCTGGAAAAAAACAAGTGTGTGTGTGTGGTGTTTTGAGTTAAGATTTCATTATGCTCAGACCTGGTGGCGCGGGCCTGCAATCCCAGCACTTGGGAGGCTGAGGCAGGAGGATTGTTGTGAGTTCGAGACCAGCCTGAGCTGCATAGTGAGACCCTGTCTCAAAAAGACCAAAAAAAAAAAAAAAAGCCGGGCGTGGTGGCGCATGCCTGTAATCCCAGCACTCGGGAGGCTGAGGCAGGAGGATTGTTGTGAGTTCGAGACCAGCCTGAGCTACAAAGTGAGCTTAAGGCCAGCCTGAACTGCATAGTGAGACCCTGTCTCAAAAAAAAAAAAAAAAAAAAATTCCATTATGTTGCCCAGGCTGGCCTCAAACTCACTGCAAATTCTCAGCCTCCAAAGTGCTAGAATTTCAGGTGTGTTGCCTTGTCCCTGCCTTAAAATAAAAAATAAAATTAAAATAGGCTTGGCCCCGGTTCCTCCAAAAAAAACGGGCTGGAGAAATGGCCCAGTGGAGTAAGCGCTTCCCTGGCAAGCGTAAGGGCCTGAGTTCAATCCCTGGTCCCACCAAAAATAAAAAAACTAAAAAGTGTTGGGATCTATCTCAGTGCTGTGGCCATGGACTCAATCCCCAGTATAAATAAATAAGGGAGAAAAGAAAGACAGGCAGGCAAGAGGAAGATTATTTCTAGACGGGTTGTAGTTAAATTTTATTTTCTACTTTTCATATTTTCATCTTTTTAGGAATGACCAAGTTATATCTATAATCAGTAAAAAGCCTTTATTCCCTAAGAAATTAGTGACCCTGCACCTGCCATGCCGGCCTCATCCCGGGACAGGCTGAGACTGAGATTGGGACCGGGTGTGGTGCTACACACCTGTAATCTCAGCGATTGGGAGGCTGAAAACAGGAAGGAGCGCTACAGATCCAATCTGTGTAGTGAGATTCTGTACTAAACACACAGAAGCAAGCAAGCAAGCAAGAAATCTGTATCAGCAGAAGGAAACTTCTTGTCCTTCTGCTTCTGTATTTAGTACAGGGTCTACAGGGTCTCACTACACAGATTGGACTCGTAGTGATCCTCCTCTTTACAGCCTCCCAAGTGCTGGCATTACAGGTGCGCTCCACCACGCCCAGTCTCAGTGAGCCCCAGGGGCGGGGCTGGGATCAAACTCAGGTGCCTGTATCTGCTTAAGCAGGAGCATTAGGCCACTGAGCTGTCTGACCAGTCCGGAAACTGCTTCTTACTGGTTTTCTCAAGATAGCATGATTTTCCTAAGTTCCTTCCGTCTCTACACATACCAGGTACATGACAGGCCATATACCCCAAACTGGAGTTGGGAAAACAACAGTTATCTCAGCCAACAAATACCTTCAGTGGGTGAATGGGAATTTAAAGAAGAGAGGATCAAAGAGCTTCCCACCAAGTCATCTGTTTGTCCTCTGGCAGCTCTCACCACCCATAGTCTAGCTTTTAGCTTTCCCTATCAAAATGTCTCCCCTTTGAGTTAGCTCTCTGAAGAGCTGACTGGACAGTCACAGTGGTAGCCTGAGATCAGCTATCTGGAAATATTTATTTATACCCTAGAAATCGGCCAACACACAGCTCACCCACAGCCGTCTCCACTCTAGGAGTCTGGCTATTCACCAGGGCCCCACTGGGCTGCTCTCCAAGTAGGGCATGTGGTTCACCTATTCATCTCTGCCTCCCAATGCTCACGGCCCAGGGGCCAGGAAAGTCACTTTCCTGATCTCCCTTCCAAGTCCCGTGGTTCCCAAGATAATGAACTTCACCTTCTCGGTCTCTAGGCTGGGCTTTGGTTAGAAACAGCAGACAGCTGTCAACTCTCCCTTTCCACCTCATCCTGCCAGGTCCTTGGAACTTTGCTTGTTTTCAGGAACTTTCTGGCTGCAGCCACCCACACCCCAACCCAGTGGCTCCCAGCAACAGGCAGAGGGAAGGAGAAGGAAGTGGTGCTACCAGAAAGGTTAGTAAGTTTCTTCTCCAGAGAATAGGCCAGTTTGATTATTGTGCTTGCTTTTTGGGAGATTCAGCCAGATAGTAGAAATAAAAACTAGATAGTTGAGAAAGAAGATTAGGATTTTAGGGGCTGGGAAGATGGCTCAATAGAATAAGCACTTCCCTGGCAAGCGCAAGGGCCTGAGTTCAATCCCTGGTTCTGCCAAAAAAGAAATCAGGATTTTAAAATTGAACTTAATTACAGCTGAATGACACAAAAGTTACTCATGCCATTTTCCTCAGTAAATCTGGACTTACGCTGGGCAAGGTGGTATATGGGGCAAGGTGGTATATGCCTTTAACCTAGCAACTGGGAGGCTGAGGCAGGATGATGAGTATTTGTTCAAGGCCAACCGGGGCTACAGAGTGAGCTCAAGGACAGCCTGAACCACATAATGAGATTCTGTCTTAAAAAAACAAATTCAGGTTCTAGACCTGACCTTTTCACTTGTCAGTTGCTCCTGCTCCATCCCCAAGAAGCAGCAATCTTGGTGGGCAGCAAAAGTCTCAACTCCAAACACATGAAGAGGCTTGCATGGTCCCCGATGATAGAGACGCCCACCCTAATCACCCACTGGAAGACATCCTCCTGAATTTACCCAGCTCCAGCTCATAAGGATGCTCCTGACTACTTTGTCCATGATAGGAGGCGGTGAACCTGTGAACTTATCCTACACAATAAAGTGTGGGTTAAGTTCTTTATTTCAGCTGGAGGATCCTCGGGTATAGTTCAGTGACAAGGCCATGGGATGGAACATTGATAGGATCTTGATATTCACTAGGTTATTGCTCTGGGACTAGGGCATCCAGAAGGGGGAACTCCTACAGGCTGTTCTCTGCAGCCCCCTCTTTTCAGGAACCCCCTAGAGGATATTTCTAGGTTGAAGTTGAAGCAGGTGGTTGCTAAGAAACCTTTCAGCATCACCCTGAGGGAGAAACACAGGTGAGAGAAGAGGGGTAGAAATAACAGGCACAGAGTAGGCTGCTCAAGTTTCTAAAGACCTAGCCCCATTGGGTCCTGCCTCCCAGTGAGGCACTGGGGCTGGAGTGCAGCTCAGGGGTGGGGCCCTTGCCTAGCATCGCAAGAGCTGGGCACTGTGAGAAGCAAAAGCAAACGAGATGAAGATGAAGCCGCCTCAGATCCGAGTGCAAACCCTGAGTCCTTATTTGCTTTATAATGCAGCCTCTTGGAGCCCTCTATGAATGGGAGAAGTACCACCTAATTCTCAGGGATGTGCAGCTAAGGGATGTAAAGTCCTTAGGCCCAGAGGGGCAATGAACAATAGCAGCCGGGGTGCAGGGAGAGGGGATGCCCCAAGGTGGTGTGTACAAAATCCTGGGATGGGATTCCAGTGGCACCTTAAATTCTAAAACTGCCTTGGGCTGGGGAGAGCACTCAGCAGCAGTGCTGCCTGGCAAGTGCAAGCTAAATACATACATACACATACACTTTTAAGAAAACTGCAGCTTCTGGACACCATCAAAGGTAACCCACAGTTATGATGCCATTTCTACTCACAGCTCTCCTGTGTGCTTCCAGATTCACTTTGTTTTGTATTTTAGGGAAGGGTTCACAGGGTGTTGAGGGTGTCACTACTTTGGGCTCCTAGTGATCTGCCTGTTGACAGCCTCCCAAGTGCTGGGATGACTGGCCCAGCCTCCATTGCTGCCTAGGGAGGTGGTATTGGCTCCGAAGGCCTGGGGATCGAACCCTTGACCCCTGAGCCTGCTTGCAGGTACTTGTAATCCACTGAGCTACTTGGCTGGACGAAAGCTCTTTTTCTTTATTTTGTTTTTTAAGAGTTTTTTTTTTGTGTGTGTGTGTGTGCAGGGTCTCATTATACAACTTGGACTCCCAGTAATCCTCCTGATTTCTGCCTCCCTAGTGCTGGGATTACAGGTGTAAGCCACCACACCCTGACTCCATCAAAGGCTCAGGCAGGAAGGGGCCTGCGCAGCATGTGGTGCCAAGGATCAAATCCTGGCCCCTGAGCTTACCTAAGCAAGCGCTTAGTCCAATGAGCTATACCGCCGGCTCTCAGATTCCTCTTTTTAGAATCTTTTATTTATTTACTTGCTGCACTGCACAGCAGCTCAGACTTTCGTGATCCTCCTGTCTCAGCCTCCCCAGCGCTGGGATTACAGGCGTGTGCCACCATAACAGGTTCTGGTGGCTGGCTTGGGGCAAGTCTGGCACAATGTGGTACTGGGGGATTGAACTTGGGTCCTTGTGCTTGTCAGGCAGGTGCTTAGACTGCCAAGCTATCTCTCCAGTCCCCAGATTCCTCTCTTAAATGCCTAAATCTTAAGATACATTTAAGTCTGTAAATTGACCTGTGGTTTCAGTACTAGAAATTCATGCATTTCAAGGATTTCGTTCTCAAAAGAAGTCCTATTAACTGTCCACCATTTCTTCCAACTTAAAACATATACAAAATTTGCATTTATTGAACCTACTAGATAAGCCAGTTTTTGCTTTATCTCAGAATGAGGAACCTGACCTCAGGAGACAGACACTAGATAATAAGTTAAAACAAAAAACAACAGAGGGGGAATAACCCTTTCAGGGCACCCTTCTGTCCCTCTCTCAGACAGCTTTCTTTCCCCCAATAAATACAGTCTGCTCTTAAAAATAAAAGAAATGAAAGCCAAAGATATAGTTTAGTAGCTTAGTGCCTGCCTGGCAAGCACAAGATCCTGAGTTCAATCCCTGGTATGAAAAAAAAGAAAGACATTAAAAAAAGAAAAGCATCACAGGTCACTTGTCCTGAGATATCCTAAGACTACATAATTCTTCTAACCCTATACCATAATGGGTTTTGGGTTTCCCCCCTCAAAGATTGCACTTAGTATTTCTTTGATTCTGCTTAATAAAGCTCTCTTTATATTTCATTGACCTAGGGCCGGCGGTGTAGCTCAGCGGACTAAGCGCTAAGTACAGTGGCTAGGGTTCGATTCCTGGTTCCCCATACTGCACCAGGTGCACCAGCGATGGAGTCCGGGCGTCGGGGCGCACGCCTGTAATCCCAGAACTAGGGAGGCAGAAAGCAGGAGGATCACTATGAATGTGGGCTGCATAGTGAGACCCTGTCCAAAAAAAAGAAAAAAAAACAAAAACCCTGTTTCATTGACCTGTCCACAGAAGTGCTTTTCTGTGACCAAAGCCAGCACACTTACTTGACATGGGGGTAGAGGTAGGGGACTATCGGAGGTCTCCATTTCCTCTATTTTTTTGTTTTGTTACTGGGAATTGAACTCTGGACCTTGCGCTTGTCAGGTAAGCTCTTTGTGCCACTGAGCCATATCCCCGGCCGTCCATTTCCTCTTTGAAAGAACCTTCTTCAATCTGACTGAATTTTGTTGATCACAACTTGGGAGTCGGAGGAGGTGAAATCCTGGCTTTACCATAAACCAACTGTGCTGACCTGGAACAGAACCTTCCAGAATGCTACAGTGCACACAGGAACTGAATTGTGCCCTGGTCCAAGGGTTGCAGGGAGATTAAAACTTGACACGGAGTCAACAGATAGGGCCACATATTTAGAGTTCCTGCTCTGACCCATGAGTGCCACTTAAAATTCTAGATCATCAGTTGAAAATTTGCCGGTTGACTTTATTGATAGCTTGTTTACTTTGGCGAGGACATCCGATGTTTGTCAGGAAAGCTCAGGAACTACCACATAAAAGCCAGTTAATATGATAATATATATTCATTTATTCAACAAATACACATCAAGCAGCAACTAGGTGCCAGATCCTGGGAAACAGGTCTGCTTAGGATGGAATTTCCCTTCTACCACAAAGGTGAAAAACAAGAACCAAAGGGGGAGGGAAAATGGGAAAATCCCGAGCCAGCTGAGAAACTAAAATCACTGAGCACGGTTAGAAACGGAAAGAGCATGCGCTTGCTGGCACCTTCGCGAAAGAAACACACTTTTTGGTTTTGTTTCACTGTTTCACTGTTTATCCCAACGTTTCATGGTAAGTATCCTCCCAACGTTCACGCAGAAAAGCCAAAAGAAGGTGCACATCACGTTCCCCAACCTCCTAAAGCCGGTCCTGGGTATGCCACTGCCAGAGGTGCATTTTTAAACAGGAAGTTTCTCCCAGGCTGTTTTCGAGCACTTTTGGGGACTTTTCCCAAGGACGCAGCTGCTGCCGCTCCCCCAGGCCTGAAGGATGGGCCGGGGGCCTGGGAGGGAGGACAGGGCGCTGAGCCCCAGTGTGGCCGTCCCGGGATCTGCCGGGGCGGGGATGGGGTAAGAGCTAGGGGTGTGTGTTGGGGGGCCGGGTGTGGGGGGGTGTGGAATCCAAAAGGAACTCTTGCTGCGAAACAAGCCGGGCCGCCTGCTGGGCCCTGGCGCTTACTGTGTGGTCCGGGCCGGCGAATTTGAGACCCGAGTCCCGCGGCTGCGTCTGGCCCGGAGGTCCAGGGATCAGCTTTCTCTCGCTCCGACCTGCAAAGGGTGAGAAGAGGCAGCGATGGCGACCGCCCCGAGCCGCGGGCGGGAGGGACAGCCCGCCGGGCCGCCGGTCCCTCCGGTCGCCGCGCGCACAAAGCCCTCCTCCCGGGCCGGGATGGAGGAAGTTGGGCTGCGCGGCCTTGGGCTGCGCGGCCCGGGAGGCGGGAGGGAGCCCGCGCCTGTTGTTTTCCGCTGGCGCAGCGGGCGGGGTGCGGGGTGCGGGCGCGGGGGCGGGGCGCGGGGGCGGAGTGCGGGGGGCTCGGGGGCGGGGCGCGGGTGCGGGGTGCGCCTCCTCCCGGCCGGCGCCCCGCGGAACGCGCAGCGTCCAGCCCCGGACCTCGGCGCGCCCCAGCATCCTTCCTTCTCCGGGGCCGCTGTGCCGAGCCCGGGGCCCGGGAGGAGCCCTCGCCACGCCGGCGGCCGGGTCCCCGGGGCGCACCTCCGGCCCCCCTGGACCCCGCTTTTCCTGAGCCCGGATCTGGGGCGAGATGGCCGCAGGCGGCGGGGCGCCCGCGCCCCGCGTCCTCCTCTGCGTCGGGGCGCTCCTGGTGCGCTGGGTCGCCGCAGGTAAGGGGCTCGATCTGCAGGGAAAAGTTGAGTTTTCCCAGCCAACCGTGGGGCGGTGACAACCCGAGCCGAAATCCCTCGGGCTCCGCCCGAAGCCTCCCAGAGAGAACCTCGGGCTCCGGCTCGCAGATCGGCTCTGGGCAGGGAAGAATTTTCCCGGGCACTCGGTGGAGGGCGAGATGTCCCAGCTTCCTAGGGTGGGCAGCCGGGCCTGCGGAGAGGTGGTGGGGAACGCAGAGGCACTTGTAGAGGGGAAAGTGATTTTTTTTTTTTTTTTTTTTTTTTTTTTTTTTCTCCTAAGCGTGTGTAAATTCGCGTTCTGGTTTTACTTGCGGCGCTGCTGCTTGAACTGCAGGTTCCTATTTCGTTTTCCTCTTCTCCCTCTGCCCAAGGTTAACCGGCCTTACACCTGTAACCTGTGGATTTCCCTACAAGCCTTCAAGCCCCGCTGTGCCCACTGTGCAAACTGTGCTTTTCTTTTTTACGCTTTCCTTTATGAACAATAACAACAACAAATCATTTATATTTTCAAATAATTTAAGACTTAGGGAAAAATTTTCTTCACACTATAAACACGATGGGCAAAAGGGCTTAAATGCTTCACCTACACTCTGCTTTGTTACAGGAAAATAATAAGGGTTGCTTGCACGACTATGTGGCATATGAAAAGATTTAAAAGTATTTTTGAATGTTAGTCACAAGGTGATCCATATATGCTGAGTGCAGCTAGTGTTACAAGCAGCGGAGAGATGGGGTGGAAAGAAGGGTGATGAAGCTGGGTGCAGTGTAGTTTATCCAGATGTAAATTGTTGTTGCCAAAAAAAAAAGAAAGATAAGAATAAAAAAAGGGGGGGGGCTGGGGAGATGGCTCAGTGGAATAAGCGCTTTCCTGCCAAGTGCAAGGGCCTGAGTTCAATCCTGGTTCCTCCAAAAAAAAAAAAAAAAAAAAAAAAGTAAATTGTTGTTGCCAGGGTTGGCCCTGTGGAATCCTACTTTCTGTATTGGCCACTGTAGCCCACCCAACTAGTTTCCTCTTGCAGGTTCCTGAAGGAGGGTTGTAAATTTCACCTGAGCTTCCCAGCATCAAGTGCCAAAAGTTCCTTATTAGTGGCTCACAAACTTCCGTTTTGTTTTGCTTTTAGCAATCATAGAGTTTTTGTATAACTTTTTTTTCTTTTTTTTTTTTTTTTTTTTTTTTTTTTTTTTTTTTTTTGCGTAACTGGGGATTGAACCCAGGCCCTTGTGCTTGCCAAGGAAGCACTTATGACACTGAGCCATCTACTGGGCCCCTGGTTTTTTAAATCCCCAAACCTAAGTCTGGCAACATTGGTCTTGCTTTTCTAGCTGGAAGCAAGCAGTGGCAATTCTCTTTTTTCTCCCCAAATTTGTCCTGTCTTTCCCGTTAACTTATCCCTGACCCTCTTCAGAGGGGGGGGGGCTTAAAGGTTAGCCCCTCCAGACCTTGATTGGATTCCTTCACTGGGGAGAGAAAAGAAGACAGAACAAAAGGTGGTTGGTTGTTCAGTACCGCCTTTTTAGTTGTTTGTAGTGTTTTCTGGATTGAACAATGGGGCCCAGGGCCTTGAGGAACAACTGGGACTGAAATCATACTGGCGTCAGCCAGCGTCCAGGGTGGTTGGGTTTTTTTCTCAGGCACCTGGTGAAGCAGAAAAACAGGCAGAAGGAAAAAAGGAAAGGGGCTTTATTATCTTTAAGGACAGACACAGAGAGAATGTGATAAGGAATTTTTTTGGTTGGAACAAAGGGAGGCTGAGGCTTTTATGGCTTTTGTCAAGGGTGGAGTTGGAAGGGGATGTTTAGATATACCTGAGGGAGCTGACTGGGGTTTTTTCCTGAGGCCCTAGAAAGGATGAAAGGAAATGGTACCCTGGGCTGAGCTGGAAAAGAAGGGGGCAGGTAGTCTTGGGGAAGATGGGCTTTTGTTTTAAGGACATCAGCCATATTAGATGACCAGCATAATGATTTCATCCATTTATACTAGGGCTAGAACCTATCAGAGGAGCCATGGCTCCTCACATGGGGACCTATCTCACTGTTACTTTGTCTTTTTTTTTTTTTTTTTTTTTTAGACAAGATCTCACCATGTAGTTCAGATTGGCCTTCAACTTGCAGTGATCTTCCTGCCTCAGCCTCCCAGGGCAGAATTACATGTGTGAGCCACCATACCTGGTGAAACCTGGTTATTTTGATGCCCAGGCCTGCTTCATCAGTTTGTACAGTGCCAGGGGCTTCCTGGGCATGCTGTAGTTGTTGTTTTGCTAGTTGGGAACTTGAGAATGGGTGTTCCTCTAACACTCAGCTCCAGAAAGTGCTAGTGCTTCGACTTGTCACCTCCATGGTATACCTCAGGTCATTAAAAAAAGGACTTAACTCATTACTGTATTATTCAAAGCAGTTTTGAAACTTTGACCATCCTTTCATATTTTTCTATAGTCATTCAAATAATCTTTCCAACATCTTATACTCTGGGTCATTTTTTGAAAAGTTGCTAAGAAAAAATAAACAGGTAGTTGTAACTCTAAATAACAGTATGAGGGCAGTATCAAGTGAGTTGCATTGGGGCTGATGAGATAGCTCAGCGGTCTAAAGCTCCTGCTTAGGAAAACTTAAGGAAGCGCAGGGACCATAGTTCAGTACCTGGTACCACATGTGTGCCAGTCCCGTCTTCTGCTTAGGCAAGGGCAGGGACTGCAGTTTGATCCCCAGCACCACATGTGTGCCAGCCTCATCCCCAGGTTAGGCTGAGCTGGCCACAAAACAGAGAGAGAGAGAGAGAGAGAGAGAGAGAGAGAGAGAGAGAGAGAGAGAGAGTTGTACT
>PVKA01023229.1:0-35932 GCA_004027165.1 Ctenomys sociabilis | reverse complement strand
TCAGTGGGCTTTAGGTCAGGGGATCTGGGGAGGTGCTGGTGCGTGGGTCCTGAGGTTTCAGGCCAGTCACTGGCTTGGAGGGGTTGGGGACAGGGATCCACGTAGTGCGCGTGGGAAGAAGCCAAAGGCTCTCCCTCACACTCACCACACTCTCACTGATCTGGGAAGTCTGGTGAGTCCTGTAAATTCGCTCTCGCTGGGCGAGCTTGGCACGGGAACCAGGAGGCCACTGGAGTCAGCCACTGTCTCAGGCTGGTCTCTGGCTGGGCGGGCGTGGGCGGGAAGCAGGAGGATGGCCGAACATAGACTATTCTGAGAGCATTACAGGAGGCCAGAGTGTCCGGAATTGGGGGGTAGGGGGCAGAAACAGGACTATACCAGATGGAGACCTGGGTGCCTTTGTAGAGCTCTATATTGCATAGTTTTTCTTTGTGAGAAAAAAAAAACAAAAAAACTGTGTTTCTTTCTCTGACTATAAGAGTAAGCCATAGAAGATCTCTAGGTGGAGGGCTGATATGAGGTCTAATATGAACTGGTAACATTACTGAGGTATCCACTGGCTGCTTTCCTGAGGATAGATTATAAAGAGGGCTGGAGCTAGAGTGGAATGAGCATCAGCCCCAGTGAACAGTGATTGGCCTTACATGGGTGCTAGCAGTGGGCACAGTACAATATGGCCAGCAGCTTTGTTTTTGGCTACATAGAGTGGATTCTGATGCTATAAAAAGTTGATTAAATTAAAACAATAGTAGCAATGTCATTCTGGAGACACTGCAGGATCGTTAAGGCACCAGAACCAAGCATGTCAGAGATAGAGATGACCCTGAGGTGCACCTCACACTTCTCCCCACTTGTCCTAGCCAGGAATTTGTAAATTTCAAAGGGGAGACAAAATAGAAAGGCAGATCTCCTGGGCCATCTTGAGTTGAGAATGTCAGCCTTGAGAAAGATCAGGGGCAGGGAGGCTGACATTTCCCACAAAGGCATTTGTTTCTCCTAAGCTGGATGGAAAGGAGAGAGCTGGTGAGGGGAGAAGCTGAGCAGTGAAGCTAGCCCACAGCCAGGATTAGAGACGATCCAGAGTCTGTCATTGAGCAGTAGCTGGGAATGCAAACACTGAAACTTAGGCTAGGACAAAAAATTTTGGCCAAAATGTCATGCAGACATGAGATCTGATGTAAGACTCCAGGTTATTATTTTCCCAGAGAAGAGAAAACTAGAAAATGATGTTCATCTTTAAAACAGAAGCCTGTTTGAACATCTTTATCCCAGAAGACAGCGACTCCATCAATTTATATTCCAATGCTCCTGTGTAGATGAAGGGAATGTTCTTCATTTGGCCAGAGTGTGTGACACGCAATATCTTCCATTATGAACTTTATTAATAGGTTTCTAGGAGATAGAAACATGTAACCACAACCAAGAAAAAAGTAGAAACTATGGACAGCTTCATAGGTGATAAACTCTCATCAGGTTAACTAGTGAAATGGAACTTTCCACAAAAAAGAGACTCTTATCTATTAAACAAAATTAAATGAAAATTACAGAACTGTAAAATAAAAATTAATGATTCAATATGCATTCAATTGCAGGTCATAGATAAGAGAATGGATTCATAAACTGGTTGATAAATTCATGTGAAATACTTTCATTTTAAACATAAAAAGAAGGAAGTCAGAAAAGGGAGATGAAAGGAAGAGCAATATGGAAAATAAAGTATATTTTGAACAATCAAAAATGTTTATAATTAGAATTTTAGACAAAGAATGTTGTAGAGCAGAAGCACTATTTAAAGACATAACCGCTGAGAAGATTCAAAATTGATGAAAACCTGTCAAATATTGCACAAGAACTATTAACCACAAGAAATGCAAATTAAAAGAAAATGTACGAAAACATACACATACACATACACACATACACTGCAAATTTAGCAGCACAATAAACTGCTGAAAGTTAGACAAAAGACATTTTTAAAAATATCTGAGGGAATATAGACATACTATCTTCCCAAAAAAGAAGCAATGATTAAGAGCACTCATTTCTCAGCAGAAATTATAAAAGCACAAAGAAAAAAGAATAGCAAATGTAATACTCTGAAAACAAATGGTTGCTAATTTTATATCCTGTATTCAGTAAATGGAGTTCTTTGAAAATAAAGCCAGGTAAAAAGACTATGGGACACTTTATTGGCAGACATGCAATGAAAGAAATTATCCCAGAACTTTTCGGTTGGCATGAAAATGGTGGAAATAAAAGAGAAGAAAGAAAAATGAAAAATAATGTATAGCTAAAACCCAAATGTCCATTTTTTATATGACAACAACAATGCTTTGTACTTGAAAAATATATATATATATATATATATATATATATATATATATGTGTGTGTGTGTGTGTATATATATATATATATATATATATATATATATATATATATATATATATATATATATATATATATATATATATATATATATATATATATATATATATATATATATATATATATATATATATATATATATGTCACCTACAATACATAACGCTAATAATGCAAAAATTGTTAGTAATCTATGCAACACAAATCCTACTCTATTTTTGTACTATTAGTGTTATGTATTTATAGGATTTTTGTATTATTAGTGTTATGTATTTGTAGGTGACATATATATATATATGCTAATAATATGAAAATAGGGTAGGATTTATGTTGCATAGGTTAACCTTACTCAGTCATAATATAGTAATGAAAGACAGTATTTCTAATGGAGAAGGAAAATTCAATAAAACAAAATCATAAATGTTTGATTAATCTTAAGTCAAGAAAGGAATAAAGAGCATCAAAGAAGATAAATAGTAAGTGGTGCATAGATTTAATGTCAAGAATGAGAAAAATGCTTCTCTGCCATGTACCAATCTTTCTTGGAGTTATCTTTGGATGACCAAAACCTCCACCAACTGTGACCTAAATAAAACTTGGCTTCCTTCATTTTTTAAAAAAAAAGTGTATTTAGTAAAGGGTCTATAGTGTCTCACTACACAGATCAGACTTGTAATGATCTTTCCTGTTTTTCAGCCTATGAAGTGCAGGGATTACAGGTGCGTACAGCCATGTGCAGTCTTAATCATTGTCTCAGCTCTCACCAGGGTGGGCTGGCACAGAAGACTAGAGATTGAATCCCTGGCCCCAGTGTCTGCCTAAGCAGGTGCTTTAATCCGCTGAGCTATCTGGCCAGCCTTCCTTCCTTCATTTTTGGTTCCAGGTATTTTGCCCTAGCAGTTAGAGAAAAGTAACTGAGACAGAATTTGGTATCAGGTAAGGGGGGTCATTGCTGTTATCAAACCTGACCATGTGGATTTCAAACTTTGGGAATGGTTTATGGGAAGAAATAGGAAAGGTTGGAGATACCACCTAAAAAGAAGCACTAGAACAGCTTTAGCTATTCTGCAGGGGACATTCAGGTCAGAGCTCAGAAGACCAGAAAGCTGATAGAAAGACCCGGATGGAGAGGTTTCTGCTGGAAACAAGGACTGTTTTGGTTATTAGCCACTGGATAATTTGTGTTATGGCTTGATAGAAAGCTTTTCTGAATTTTGCTGAAGTCCAGAGACTTTTCCTGAGACTGAGATTAAACGTAGTGATTAATCTTTGAAAAGAAATCTCAAAGCAGGCAAATACTGAAGGAGTAGCATGGCCTGGTTGGGGGGGGGTCTTTTAGATAGATTTATGTTGAGAATGAAGAGTGAAGAGCCCAGAAGGATGATTTAAAATGTTGTGAGTTTGGCCAGAAAGAAAATTCCAATAAAGCTGTAGAATGCAAAGATAGGGTTGAGGGGATCTCCATTGTGAACAAGGAACAAGAAAATGGAAAGAATGGCCTGTGGGCATCACAAGAGTCAGAAAATCTCCACCCTTTGCAGCCTCAGAACCACAAAGCTGAGGGATTTTACCTTGGGGAAAACTCCATATAGCGCCATGTTCTAGAATGGAGGCAGTGGCCACACCAGGTTCCAGAATGGCACCAGCATGTAGAATTTATTCTTTGGGATCAGGGTCAGAGTGCTCAGTGATCTAGGCACCAGACCTGTACAGCCAAGAGAAAAGGAAGCCTGGCTACTGCTTCCACTGCCAGCAGACCTTGACATCGTCCATGCAGTGCTGGTTTTGGATGCTTGCAGAATGAAGCAGTTAAGAAAGCTTCCACCTAGCTTTCAGAAGGGCTGGGAGGTCAGGCGATGTGCCCCTGGAAGGGTAGTGTGTAAAGCTGTGAGTAAGAAGCCTATTCAGTGGAAACCCCAGAAGTGTGGAAAAGCAGGAACATAATCATCTAAGGGAAACTGCAAAGAGAGAACAAAGTTGGCCTAAGAGAGAAGCCCTGGTAGCTACAACCAAAGGAGCCATGGTGCAGAGCCACATGAAACTCACAGTTTGCCACAGATTGCTTTAGATATTCCACATGGAACTATAGGACTTAATGTTTACCTTTCTGGATTTTTGGCTTGCTTTGGTCCCAGTGCCCTCTGTCATGTACCAGTCTGTCTTGGCACCAGCTTTGTATGGACTGAATCTTCCACAAACTGTGAGCTAAATAAAACTTTCCTTCCTTCATTTTGGGTGTCAGGTATTTTGTCCCAGCAGCAGAGAAAAGTGACCAAGACATAAATATTTGACAAATCTTAATTCAAGGAAGTAATAAATTGAATCAACGAAGACATATAGTAAATGGCGCATGGGTTTAATGTCAAGGAATCAGTAAAATACTTCAATTAAAGAAAAGGCTCAAGATTTTAAAACCCAAGTATATGATGATTACAAGAAGTATACCTTAAATGTAAGAAAACATCATGTTAAAATTGAAACATGTAAGTGATAATATAACATTTTTGGGGGGCTGGGGTACAGCTTAGAAGCTTAAATGCCTGCTTGGCAAGTGCAAAGGCTTGCGTTTGATTCCTGGTTAAAAAAAAGAAAACAACAACAAAATATGGATATATAACCAAACATGATATTTAACCAAAAAAACCTGTTGTCATTTGTTAATGTTAGAGAAAGCATACCTTAAGGCCACAAGTACTACTAAAAACAAAATTATTTCTGGTTGTAAAATGGCCAGTCCACTAGAAAGATATTATTTTGATTTTATTTGCAGATAATAAAATACTCTTAAATTCTATTAAATTCTAGCAAATCTCTAGTAAAATAGTCATAAAATAAAACTTCAATAAAACTAAAGGAGAAATGTTTTAAAACTGTTACCATACTGAAAGAGTTTAACAATTTTCTTGATAGCTGTTGGAAGACACACTATATAATAGTAAAATAATAAGGCTTGGGATAAACAACCTACCTGACAAATGTTCCCTAACAGGTACATACAGAACACTGTAGTCAACTTCTTAAGTGCTTGTGGCTGGCACATATAATGAATCGTACCAAATCTGGAGCCACTGAAATTATCCTGTGTAATTTCTACTATAGCAAAATTAATTTAGATGCAAATAGCACTACAAATTCTATTTTTTTTAAAAAAACTTCAGTTAAATAAACATAACCTAATACTATATAAAACAGAGAAGTTGAATTATCAAAGGAAAATAAGCTTGGCTTCAGAAGGACAAGGCTTCAAGGTGCCCCAAGAGCAGATCCCTCCAGTCTTCAATACACTTTCTCACCTTCTTCTTGCCAAGCATTCTGCAGAAAAGGACTGCATCTGCCAAAAGGAACCCCTTCTGATTTTCATAATGTTTCTAAAGAGATGGCAGTGAAGGCTCCAGGGAGAGTAGGCCAGCATCTAACACAGGCTACTCCAAAAATATTCTTAAAGCAAAGTCTACTACATGCTGGGCCATACATGAAAGAATTCAGCCAATATTGTTCCTAAGAGCCCTTTCAGTGGGACCACTGATGGGTGTTCTGCACCTGCAAGAGGTTGCCAGCAACCAAGAAAATAATCAGGCAAAACTGACACACGGCAATGGGCCTGACAAGGAGCAGGACAAATATGCATATCTGGAGTCAAGATAGATGAGGTGTTTAAGGAAAGGGTGGAAATGCCATATTCAGAAAGGAAAACATTTCAATTTTCAAACATTAGGTGAGGCAAACCTGGGTGGATAGTGTGCTGATAGCCAAATTTCTATATATGAGGCATAAAGATTATAATGGTACAGTGATGAAAATCCAGTAATTGAACTAAAAGAATAAATATTGAAAGAGTGAATACCTCTGTGAAATTGAGTGTAAGAAAGGAAAACAAGAAATAATAAACATTAAAGCTTGATGAGAACTTATAGGGAAAAAAATAAAAATAAGCATCAATTTAAATCTGTATCTCCAGACCCACTGGCCCACCAACTCCCCAGAGTCCCTACCCCCAAGCTCGCGGAGCGAGTTAGAATTTTTCCGATTCTCCCTCTACCTAATCCATGTGGGCCCAGTTTGGTGAGTGTGTGGTAGAGCCGATGGCTTCCCCCTACGCACTCTGCACCACCCAGAGCCCCAGTCCCCAACACCACCGAGTGAGTAAGCAGTCAGCCTGAAGCACCCAGACTGACTTGCCTGGCAACAACCTGGAGCCCCTATCCCCAAGCCTGCTGAGCAAGAGAGAATTTTTCAAAATCTCCCACAACCGAAACACCCTTGCATGGCCTGGTGAGTGTGTGAGAGAGCTTCTGCACTCCCCAGTGCTAACTGGACCAGGGACACAACAGAGGGGACCCACAAGCTCACAGTTGTACCAGAAGAGCTGCAGCAAAAAGGAACTGAAAGCAATAGCTAGATCCACACCAGGCATAACTGAATAATCTCAAACTTAATCGATTGGCATCCAAATCTTATAATGTACTAAGGTCGTAACTGCACCAAAGTTCTACCCCAAAGGTCAGAGGTCAGTGCTATACAAAATGACAAATACAAGGAGCAAAAGGCAATCTCAGGAATTGAGTCCACCAATATGTGCAGAGGACACTAGCTCAGCTGAAATTAATGAATTAACAGAGGCTGAAGCAAAGGAACAACAGCAGAAAGGCATAGAAGAACTCAGACCAGAATTAATGCCTGAAATAAAAAAAAAGAAATTTTTGAATACATAGCATCTGAAGTAATGAATCAAATCCAGAAACCTATGGGAAATGCCCACCCAGAACAAGTGCAGAGAACACTAGTCTATTCCAGCTGAAATGTATGAACTGACAGTGTCACAAGCAAAGGTAAAGAGAACAGCAGAACGGTAAAGAGAAACTCAAAGCACAAATAATTTCTGAAATCAAAAAAGAATTCTTTGAAATCATAGCATCTGAATTAGAGAATCAACACCGGAAATATATAGAAAAAATCCAATTTGGAAGAAACTCTGCAGTAAAAGAATTAATAGCTACCTCTAAAAAAGACATTGATTTAAAAAAAAAGAGATCAGAAATATGACAGTTTCCTGGAATGAGCAATACAGAAAAGAAATAGATCACATGAGGCAGAGTCAAAGAGATACAGAGAAGAACTTAAAATCTCAATAACAACTCTACAAAACCATTTGAGTGGAAGAGAACACGGACTTTCAGATCTTGAAGATGCTGGTGCAGCTAGTGAAAAGGTAAGAAAGGATCTCTTAAAAACAGTGAGAATGCAGGAAAAAAATAATTCATCACTTGCAAGATGATGCCAAGATGAACAATGTGAAATTAATTGGCATGAATGATAACGAAGGGGTCAATATAAATGATATAAAAAGAATATGGGCAGAAATAATGTCAGAAAACTTCCAAAATATGAGGAAATAATCTGACATTCAGGTAACTGAAACACGCAGAACACCAAATAAATTCAACCCAACTAAATAGCACTGAGACATATAATAGTCAAGATCCCAGAATCTAACACAATAATACTATACTGAAAGCTTCTAAAGAAAAGAAGTAGATCACATTCAAAGAAAAACCCATCAGAATTACAGCCGACTTCTCTACACAAATCATGAAGGCAAGGAGAGCATGGAGCAGAATTTCTCAAGTCCTGTATGAAAAAAATTCCAGCCCAGACTACTATACCATGCAAAAATCTCTTTCAAGTTTGATGGAGAAGTGAAATACTTCCACGACAAAGAACAACTAAATTTCATGATGACAAAGCCATCCCTACACAGGCTACTGAAAGATGTCCTAGAGAGAGACCACAATGACCAGAACTCCACAAAGGAGAAAAGAAGGAACCCATAAAAGAGCACAAACAATTACACACAGGATAAAAAGGAGTAAACAACAGCTGGTAAATGACAATCATACGTCAACACATTTCAATTATAACCATCAACATAAATGGACTCAGTTCACCAATTGGGAGAAATAGACTGACACAGTGGATTAGGAAACAAAATCCAACAATATGCTGTATACAAGAAACACACTTAACTCAAAAAGACATTTATAGGCTCAAAGTCAAAGGATGGAAAACAATACTACATGCCCCAGCACCTCAGAAAAAAGCCAGAGTACTAATTCTGTTCTCAGACAGTCTCAACTTCAAGCCAAGAAGGATCAAACAACACAAAGAAGGCCACTACATATTGGTCAGGGGAAAAATTCAAGAGCAAGAAGTGACACTCATAAATATCCATGCACCAAACACAGTAGAACCCAAATATATTAAACAAATCTTAATGTAAATGAAAACTCTAATGTCCAAGACCAAAATATTAACAGGAGCATTAACATTTACTTATCTCAAAAAGACAGGTCAACCAGACAAAAAATTAGCAAGGAAGTAGCAGAACTGAACCAGAGCTTGGAACAAGTGGACCTGGTGCACATATGCAGAGTGTTCCACCCAACCACAGCTGAATACACATTTTTTCAGCTGCACACAGGTTGTTTTCTAAAATGGACCACATAGTAGTCCATAGGTCATGCTTAAGAGTCTGCAACAAAATAGAAATTATCCCATGCATATTATCTGACCACAGTGCAATACGAATGGAAATAAATGACAAAAAAAAAACAGAAAAACCTGCTAAATGCATGGAAACTAAACAACACCCTACTCAGTTATCAATAGGTCACAGAAGAAATTAAACAAGAAATAACTGATCAATATCTACAATTCAATGAAAATTCATTCACAACTTACTGGAATTTATGGAATGCAATGAAAGCAGTTCTTAGAGGGAAAATCATAGCTATGAACTCACATACTAGGAAAACAGAATGGGAACAAATAAACATCCTAATGTTACACCTGCAACATCTAGAAAACGAAGAGCAAACCAAACCCAGAGTCCAAAAACAGGAAGAAATCATAAAGACTACAGCAGAAATTAATTCAATTGAATGAAGAAAACAGTTCAAAGAATCCACAAATCAAAAAGTTGGTTCTTTCAAAGACTAAATAAAGTTGACAAGCTCCTAGCTAACCTCATCAAAAAAGGGGAAGAAAAAATCAAATACAAGCAACAAGAAATGAAAAGGGTTAAATCACCACAGACCCAGTAGAAACTCAAAAGATTATCAATAGCTACTTCGAGAATCTTTACACTCACAGAACATAAGACATAGAAGCAATGGACAGATTCCTGGAAAAGCACAAATGACCTAAACTGAATCAAGAAGAGCTAACAGCTCTCCATAAGCCAATAACAGCCAACGAAATACAAAATGTAAAAATAAAGCCTGCCAACAAAGGAAAGTGCAGGTCGTGATGGATTCACAGCTGAATTCTACAAGAAACTTATAGAAGATATAATCCCTAACTTCTTAGACTCTTCAATGGAATTGAAAATGAAGCAGTCCTCCCAAAATCATTTCTGGAGGCAAGTATTATACTGATTTCAAAAATAGGGAAAGACACAACCAAAAAAACAGAACTACAAGCCAATCTCCCTCATGTATATATATGAAAAAATCCTCAATAAAATCCTAGCAAAAAGAATACAGCGAATCATGAAGAAGATCATACACCATGACCAGGTGGGATTCATCCCAGGGATGCAAGGATGGTTCAATATTCAAAAATCGATAAATATAATATAGTATATTAATAGACTTAAATATAAAAACCACATGATCATCTCAATTGATGCAGAAAAACTTTTAACAAGTCTAACACCCATTCATGTTCAAAATCCTACACAAAATTGGAGTAGTTGGCCTCTACCTCAATTTGATAAAAGCCATCTATGACAACCAGACACCTAATTCTAAATGGGGAAAAACTGAAATCTTTTATTCTTAAATCAGGTACAAGACAAGGATTTCCTCTATCATCCCTCCTATTCAATATAGTTTTGGAATCATTAGCAATAGCCATTGGAAAAGAGGGAGAAATAAAAAGAATAAGAATATGTAAAGAAGAAGACATATTATCAGTATTTGTAGATGTCATGATACATTACTTGGAATACCCAAAATATTCCCCCCCAAAAGCTACTAGAATTGATATGGAAATTAAGTAGCACATAGGATGAAAGTCAATACTCAAAAGTCAATAGCATTCCTCTACACAGATAACAAACACATTGAGTGGGAAACTATAGAAACTATACATTTTACAATAGCAACATTGAAAATGAAATACCTTGGAATTCACTCAAACAAGCAAGTGAAAGCTCTTTCAGAGAAAATGACAACACCCTAAAGAAAGAGATAATAGAGGATTTCAGAAAATGGAAAGATATTAACTGCTCCTGGATAGGAAGAACAAACATCGTGAAGATGGCCGTACTCCCAAAATTATTGTACAGATTTAATGCAATCTCTATCAAACTCCCACCAACATACCTCCCAGACATGGAGAAATCATTCCTAAAATTTATTTGGAACCAGAAAAGACCTAGGTTAGCAAAGGCAATCCTGGCCAACAAAGACAAGGCAGGAGGCATCACAATTCCTGACTTGAATTTATGCTACAAAGCCACTATCATAAAATAAACATGGTATTGGCAACGGAATATACGTGAGGATCAGTGGAATAGATTAGAAGACGCAGAGGCCTCTGTGAACACATTCAGCCACCTGATCTTTGATAAAGTGGTCAAACATGCTTTTTGGAAGAAAGGTAGCCTCTTTAACAAAGTGTGCTGGAAAAACTGGATTTCTACATGCTGAAAACTATAACTTGAACCACCTCTATCACCATGGACTAAGCTAAAGTCAAAATGGATTAAAGAGATAAACATTAAAACAGAAACACTCAATCTGCTGAATGAGAAAGTAGGCGGAACCCTTGAAGACATAGGTATAGGCAAGCAGTTCATGAACAAACATGTAGTCGCATAGCAAACACTTGAAAGAATTAACAACTGAGATCAATTCTTCTTGAGAAGTTTCTGTACGTCAAAAGAATTTGTCAACAAAGTGAAAAGACAACCCACAAATTTTGAAAAAATCCTAACTAATAAGCACTCAAAGTTCTGTTTTCTAGAACATATAAAGAACTAAAATATATTAGGGTCCTCAAATTGAAAGAACCAATCCAGAAACGAGCATCTGAGATGGATACACGCTACTCAGAGGACAAAATTAAAGAAGCGAATAAATATATGAAAAATGCTCCATATCACTAGCCATCCGTGAAATGCAAGTTAAAACAATGCTGAGATACCATCTCACTCCAGAAAGAATGGCTATCATAAAGAAATCAACCAACAACAAATGTTGGAGAGGATGTGGGGAAAAGGGAACACTTCTCCACTGCTGGTGGGAATGCAGACTAGTGCAACCATTGATCCGTGTGCAGACTCAAAAGAGTAGGACTGGAAATCCCATTCAAGCTAGCTTATCCCGCTACTGGGAATTTTCCTGGGGGAACTGAAAACATCATATCATAATGATATATGTGCACATAAGTTTATAGCTGCATGATTTGTGATAGCAAAATCTTGGAAACAACCAAGATGTCCGTCACAAGAGGAATGGTTGAAAAGGTGTGGTATTTCTATACAATGGAATATTCCTCAGGTATGAAGAACGATAAACTTGAAGCATTTATATTGAAGTGGATGCCACTTGAACATATACTCATAAATAAAAATAAACCAGGCACACATGTGCAAATATCATATAGTCTCCCTAGTATCAGAAGTCAAAAGAAGAAATGCAAATAGAAAGGTATAAGAACAACTAAAAAGAATTTAGTAAGGTAGTTAGGTTAAACTGAACTGCATATGTTGCAGGGTAATAATCAGCTTCTCTTCTGTGTGGTAAACAACCTAAGTTCACAGATCAAAAGGTGGAGAAGTATAAGGTCTGGAAAACCAGCCAACATCTTGGCCCTAGCCTTTCAAGTTCAGTGAAGACTTAGGACATAGTCAAACCTGTACTGTGACATCATGGAACTCAGTTGTGCCCCAAATTTTCTGCTCCAGGAGATTATGGAGCCACAGAGAAATGCTATAGATGATCTGTAGTGTGCCTAAGGAAAGTCACATGGAGAGAAAACTTTCTCTCAGGCTCTCACAGAGTGCAAACTGGTCAAGCAATGGCTGTGACTCATCCGCATGGCCAACACTGACAAAGGATCTACAGAGTGAGGTACAGGGTACAGGATAAACCCAGAGGGAACTTGAATGACCTCATCAGATACAAAAGCTACACTTTTTTGTTATATAGGTCTTGCTTTATATCGGTTTTAACCATCCAGCAGAAAAGTATAAAACTGAGGTATAAAAAGTAAAGCCATAATAGTAAGTTTAGCTGTAAATGGCTCTAGTCAACAACTTCAGATAAGCCACTTTATTGTGGACTGCTGGACTGTTTGATTATGTCGTTGAGTTCAGGCACCTATAATAATTGAATGACAATGGAATACCCATCTTTGACAGCACTAAACAAAAAACAGGGGGGGATACAAATGAAGACCCATTCTATGTTTGTATAAACAGCACAGTTAGGATAAATATGTAGTACTTCTGTATAATTCTATGAGAAGCAAGATTTGCACTAATAGTGTGTGGACAGTATATTCTGTCAGCTTGTTGTAGTATGGACAACCACTAGGAAGATAACTAGACAGAAAGTATTAATTATTGAGGCTGTACTATAATGCAGCTTTAAAAAATAAGATAAGTATACAGCTACATTCTCTAAATTCCTTGATTAAAGACATCTGCTGTAATGGTGTTTGTAAGTAGAATATCAAGAATGCACCTTGTACCACAAAAAGCCACTATGAAAACAATATGAAATGTTTTAACTATTGAATCTGTTCTGCTAATTTAATTTGAAACTGTTTCAATGCTATTTGTTCTTCAATAAAATAAGAAAAATCTGTATCTCATATCACCCTGTTAATAATGGTTACCACTGGAACAAAAATGTAGCCTTTTCTAAATAACTGGAATTCTACCAAGAACATGAAAGACATGCAAGAGATCACACTGTAAATATCCTAAAAGTTTTAAATGTAGAATTGGAATAAATAAAATCAAAATAATAACATAGTCCTGGGAATTACACAAATGAGTTAAAAGAGCTATATTTATATGTTAAGGAAAAGGTAATTTTGAATGAATAGTTACATATATTAAAGTTATTAGAAAGTCTGCAAATATAAACAAGAGAAAAGTTGCAACAGATACATCTTAATGAAAGCAAAACAGTGATCCTTACTCTTGTTAAGCAACCTGGCAGGAGGCAAGCTGCAAACACCATAGACAAAACAAAGAGAAAATGTTTTAATGTTGCCAGGTGAAATTCAAATGTAAGTCTTGTACTAGAAAGCATTAGATAAACTGTATTCAAAATCAAAGCTATGCATTATGCAGGAAGAATTAGGCAGAAGGCACTAGTACTGCAAGATCTGAATAAAATTTCCAGTCAGGCAAATCATGATGATGGTGCAAAATATTAAATAATCACTTCCAAGGAGGAAATGTTATTTTGGCTCCCAGCTGCACTGGCTTCAGTCCATGTTCCCTCAGCATTGCTGCTTTCAGCCCGAAGAGGCCAACTCTGTATGTCAGGATCATGTGGGTAGGGTGGCACTGCTCACCTGGTAGGGACTGGAAGAGCCAGGGTATGAGCCTGGCTGGAGACTCTCTGCCCACCATCACCTCACTCCAGCTGCTACCATGCTGTCATCTTTGACTCATTTCATAGGCTGGCGACCAATCCTTTAGCACAGTAGAAGTGGGAGAATGATTTTAATCCAAAGTGTATTATATGGAAAATAAAAACAACATGAGAAGATATAATAAGATAATTGTAAAAGTAGGTAGAACCCATTTATCCATGTGTAGTGGACCCTCTAAAAAGATTGCTAGTCCGTAAGTGTCCTCAAGTTACTCTGAGTGCAGGCACTGTCCTGTGCTCTGATGAACAGAACAACACACAGGTTGTGGGAAGGCACAACCTGGGCTCCATTGTAGTCTGTGAGACTGTTCAAGGGATAAGAGCAGAAAGTCTCCTTGTTAGTTGAATCAAGTTTTCATGAGGAGCAAATCTATATGGCACACCTGGGGAGGCTTCTGGGCACTGCAGGAATCCCTGTAATTTGGGAAGGGTCTCTACAGTCTGCAGATGCCCTCTAGAATCTGAGCATTCTCCTTATTCAAACAAAGTCTCCATGCTTGGCAGCATTACAACAAAAAAATGCATTCTCCCACACCCCAAACGAGCCCACAGGTCGATTCCTTCCAACACATTCTCCTAGAAAAAAATATTTTGGCTTGTACCTTAATTATACCTTCATAGAGTATGAGCTTGATACAGCTGAGCTGTATTTGAATTCTTAATCCAGGGAAGAGTGAGGAAGGAGGTATGAAATGTTTTAAGCCAATAAATTAGTTACAGTTTATTACATAGCAATAGAAAGTTTCTATTCTGTCTCTTTCTTCATATATACTAGTACATTCAAAATGTAGGGTAAGGTTAACATAAGTGCTTCATTAAAAAATTAAATGTATGTTAGACTAAAATGAAATAGTAAATTCTAAAAAATCATAGCATTAAACAATTGTCTGATCATAATGTAATAAAGCTAGAAATGAAAAAGCAAATGAATCCAAAAAATTACACTTTCTACAAATTAAACATAGTAAAACTAAAAATACTCCTAATGTACCACTAGTTAAAAGAGCAATCCAAACTAAATCACCAATTTTTTAGAGTTTCTTTCTGCAGTACTTGGGAGTGAACTCAGGGCTTCATTTATGCTCAGTAAGTCCTGTACCACTTACCTATAAGTCTAGTCCATTTAAAATTTTTATTTCAAGGCAGTTTCTCTAAGTTGTTCAGGCTGGTTTCAGATTTGTGATCTTTCTACATGCTGAGTAGCAGGGACACTGCATGTGCTAATATGCCCAACCAAATTACAAACTAAAAATAAAATCACAAATAAGTTGGAGCTGGAGAGATAGCCCGGGGTTCTAAGTGCCTGCCTGGCAAGCAGAAGGACCCAAGTTTGACCTGGTACCACACACCGTGCAGGACCCAGAATGCAGGTACCCCGTGCCTGCTCCAAAACCTGATGTTATTGTGCATGCCTGTAATCCCAGCGCTGGGGAGGCTGAGACAGGTGGATTACTATGAGTCTAAACTCAGTAGCAGAGCCCTATACAAAATAAATGAAAGATTAAAAAAATTTTAAAAATCACGAACAAGTTAATGAAACATCATTAGAAAGGTATATATAATTCTACAAGTTCATTCTAAAATTCATATGAAAGAGGGCCACCCAAATAGCTCAGCAGATTAAAGTGTCAGGGTTCCATCCCCAGACCCTGCCCCTAGGGTGTGCTGAGAGGGCAACTGAGACTGGGCATGGTGGTTCCTGCCTATAATCCCAGCTTTTGGGAGGCTACAAACAGGCAGGTCACTACGAGTCTGATCTAGTACTGAGACCCAGAACACCATGTAGGTCACTCTCTAAAATGCAAAATTAATTAATTAATTAAAGTTCTTGGGAACACTTCTCCACTGCTAAGGGGAATGTAGACTGCTACAACCATTGTGGAGGTCAGTGTGGAGACTCCTCAAAAGAGTAGGACTGGAAATCCCATTCAAGCTGGCTATCCTCTTACTGGGAATTTTCCCAGAGGAACTGACGACATCATATCATAGTGACATATGTGTACCTATGTTTATAGCAGCACAATTTGTGATAGCAAAATCTTGGAAACAACCAAGATGTCCATCACATGTGGAATGGTTGAAAAAGGTGTGGTATTTCTATATAATGGAGTATTACTCAGTTAGTAAGAAAAATAAACTTGAAGCATTTCAAGTGCTGAAGTGGATGCCACTTGAACATATACTCATAAGTGAAATAAGCCAGATACACACGTGTAAATATTGTATAGTCTCCCCAGTATAAGAAGTGAAAAGAAGAAATACAAGTAGAAATGTACAACAACAACTAAAAACAATTGAGTGAGATAAGGTAAAGTGAATGGCATACACTGCAGGGTACTAATTAGCTTTTCTTCTGGATGGTTAACAACATAAGTTCACAGATCAAAATGGAGAAATAGAAGAGCCACAAGGCCAGCTCAGATTTTGGCCCTAGCCTTTCAAGGTCAGCGAAGACTCAAGACATAGGAGAACCTGTACTGCAATATCATGAAATTCAGTTGAACCCCAAATTTTCTGAACAAGGAAATTACGGAGCCGCAGAGGAAAGAGATCGAAGTTCTGTAGTGTGCCTGGGGAGAGTCACATGGAGAGAAAACTTTCTCTCAGGCTCTCACGGAGAGCAAACTGGTCAAGCATTGGCCGTGACTCATCCACATGGCTGACAAAGACAAAGGATCTATAGAATAAGATACTGGATTACAAGATAAACCCTGAGGGGACTTCACTGGCCTCATCAGAAACAAAAAATACATGTTTTGGTATATAAGTCTTGCTCTATCTAGGTCTTAACCATCCAGCAGAAAAGTATAAAAATGAGGTATACATAGTGGGGCCATAATGATAAGTTGAGCTATAAATGGCTACGGTCTACAACTTCTTCAGATAACTCACTATTGTTGTGGAATGCTGGACTGTGTTGGATTGTGTTATCGAATTCAGGCACTTAAATTGTTTGAATGACAATTGAGTGCCCATATTTGACAGGTGTAGACAAAGGAAAGGGTATAGAAAGGAAGAATCATGATGTATGTGTATGGACAGTACAGCTGGGATAGATACGCCATGCTTGTACATAATGCTATGAGAGGCAAGATTTGCACTAATGGTGGTTGGAAAGGATATTATGTTGGCTTCTAGTACTATGGAAAACCACTAGGAAAATAACAAGGTAGAAAGTATTAATTATTGAATCTTTGATGTAATTCAGGTATAAAAATAAGATACGTAAACAGCTACACTCTCTTAATTACTGATAAGAGACATCGCTATAAGAATGTCTGCAAGTACAATATCGTGTATGCACCTTGAACAATACCAAAACATTATGAAAACAGTTTACAATGTATTAAATTTATTGAATCCATCCTGTTAAGTTGTCTTAAAACCATCTCATTGATATTTGTACTTCAATAAAATAAAAATAAATAAAAAATAAATAAATACATAAAAATAAAGTTTTTATGGAAGAATAAACAAAAGTACCCATGTAAACCTCAGGAAGTAAGAAGTATGAAGGGGAGAATTGTTGTCCAGTCATCTTAGTTTTAAAACTTCATAACTTTCATAGTTAATTCAATCTGATATTGTGGTGTCTCAGGTAGGCAAACCGTAAGGAAACAATTCAATGTTTTAAAGTAGAGCCAACTAAATAAAAGATTTAATAAATACTGAAAGTAAGATCTTAAATTTAAAAGAATCTTATATTAGCACAATTAATAATGGCCTTTGGATAGGAGAAGTGGAGGTGGGACATATGAGGGAGGAGAGGGGAAAGTAAAGTAAAAAAGATCAAGTTGCTCTAAAAAAAGAAATGGTCTAGGAACAGAAGAGGAAACCATCTGCAAAAAGTTAAGGCTTTATCTATAGACCATAGCAAAGAAGATGAACTCCAATGGATCAAGGATTTACATATAAAACCAAAGTAATTCTGTACAAATCAGCTTTTCTTTTGCTTGGACTAAAGTAGCTAACACCTGTAATTTAGGGAAGAGCTTTATTTTTGCTTAGTGTCTCAGGTAACTGACATCATGGACTGGGATGATGGAGCAGTATATCAGTGGGACGCTGATTTGCACATGGTCCACAGGAACAGAGCTCAGGAGAGTGCAGGACAGAAAGGGGTCTGTTGGGCCCAACACTGCACCTCTGCACAGAGGTGTGCTTTCCTGATTCTTTAGTCAGTTTTCAAGATGATCAAGTTACTCAAGGTAACAGTTAATCTCCACAAATTCAAATTATCAAAATCCAAAAATAGTGAATTCAGTTCTTGTCTTTGAGTTGGAAGGCTTTTTTTCACTGTGATTGCAAATGCAAACACAGAAAGCTAAGAGTGTAATAAAGATAAATACATTTAATAATTCACCAATGAAGTGAAAAGTGGACAATTATTTGTCACTTGTGAAAGCACACAGAGAGTGCACAGAAACTGAGAGGAAATAGACCATCTCTAGTGAAACAGTAGGCAAAAGAAAAGTTAAGAAAATAGAAATTTTCAGAGACATGAAAGTATCACCCTTATTCATGGAAAGAAAAAAAAAAAGCAAAATAGCCTACATCTAGACACTTTTATTTTATCTTTCAGACTGATGATAAAATCTGAAGATTTGGTAACATGGTGCCTATACGCAAACAGAAATAAGTACTCTCATACAATGCTGATCAGATTGAAAATTATGTCCAAAAGTTTTGTTAAAACAAATAACAAGAGAGTCAAGTACCAGGAAGGACAGTCACAAGTTAAAAATCTACCCAGGCAATTTAGTGAAAATTGGACTGTAAATAAATAATAAAAACATAACTCAGTAGTAGAGAATTCCTGGCTTTCATCTCCATGACCACCAAAACACACAAACCAAGAGTAAAATAAAATAAATCAATAGTATATAAAATATATTGCCATTATGATAAAAGAAGCACAGAGTACAATAAAAGAACATTCACACTTTCCCATTTGTATAAATATCCTTCTCTGACAAAACTAAAAAAAAAATGGGGACACAATTGAATGACCATTTTGTATCTGTGTATTCAAAATAGTTAAGATAGATATGCAGCTACTTTCTTTTTCTTTCCTTTTTTACAGAACCGGGGATTGAACTCAGGCACTTGTGCTTGCCAGGGAAGCACTTATTCTACTGAGCCATCTCCCTGGACCCTTCTCTTAGTTCAACAAATAGAAAGTTTTGTTCTAATATGGACAGGATATCATGTCTTCATCTTGAACAATGAATAACCACTAAGACAACAATATGCAATATATTAATTATTGAACTGTCCTATTAATTGGCTTTGACACTGTTTCATTGCTATGTATTTCTCAAAAAAATTATTAAAAAATTAAAAAGATAAATATTTCTGGAAGGACTATACTTGCCAGACAAAGTACAGGGCACTTTATTTAAGTTGAATACTACATAAAAATTATATAATTATATTATATAATATATAATTGTATATACACACGCACACACACACACATGTGTGTGTGCCTCTCTGTGTGTGTCTCATGCAATATTTGAAACATACTTCGACTAAAATGATCTTGATTGTGTGATATTTAAACCAATCAGGTGTGATTAGTTTGCTAAAGCTAGCAGAGCTGGAGATGGGGACACAGTGGTAACACAGGGAAATGTTCACCTGTGGAGATGGAGAAAATAAAGTCCTCAGAGGCAAGCACGAGACAGGAGTTAGATGGGGACGTTTTCTTCTCCATATTTTATACTTTTCTAAAACCATGCATCTTCATTACCTTTAAAATAATAGAAACAAATATAAATAGTAAAGGTATCATTTATATAAGTGGACTACTCAAAACCTTGTGTCATAAATTGAGATTTTACTTACATATTGTTTATTAGAAAAGCAGACTCCATCTATCACCTTATAATTTGAAAATATAAATGTTGATAAATTAATTGGTAGTCATTTTTTACTGATTTTTATACTTTTAGCACAATGTATCTTCTGCTAAGCTTCTTTTTTGCCCTTGTTTTTCAGTGGAAAAAAAAAACAAGCATCTGAGATTTGGGATAGAGAATAAAATTGTCATAAAGTATTACCCTTGAAAAGGCAGGCTCAGCCAGGTTTTTGAAATCTTCCCAAATCTGCTCAGCCTTTTGACAGCTTCTCAGAAAACTCAAATGGCCAGGCAGACATGCTGCTATAGCAAACACCAGGTGGGGAAAATATCAAAGAGCACTGTGACAGAGGACTTGTTAACACGCCGAGCCTCATATGGACACCTGGCGGCACACACAGTCACGCACGCTCTCACACCCACGAGAATGCACACAGAAGCACAGGTGCATGAGAGCCAAGATATGCAAGCAACTCAAGATTTTCTTGGTGGTTATAAACATGAGTTACTGTTCTAATATAAAAATGTAACATAACCTACTAAAGGAGAAAGTGGAAAAATATTAAGAAATAAGTTATCTGTGTTCTCTCTTTAAATAACATTGTGGAATAAATGCCATCAATTACTGACAAATCTCTCTCTGGTGTTATTTATTTTAAAATTAATTCTCTTCCCTCCAGTTTTTAGATGAAAAGGATGACAAAATTATAGCCCAGGGCTTCTTAATGGTAAATGTATAGCTCTGATCATTTTCTTCTCTTAGTCGTGTGTTTCATTTGTTATTTGTTTGTTTGTGTTTTGCCTCATTATGTTTGCAGTGTTGGGAATTGATTCTAAGGCCTCACACATGATTGGCAAGAACTACTCCTTGGAGCTATATACCCAGTCCTCATTTCTAAAATACTAATAAATGGCTCCTTTTTAGAGGCAGATATTTTAAGAAAAGTATTTCTGATTTGCTTGGTATAATTGTGGGCAGCCAACAAGGCAGGGCTTTCATTGTCTGTCATTTTCAAAGTGGAGTGTACAAAACTGTCTGCAGCCATAACCCTCGTCAGCTGAGAGAGTCCCACCCTCCAACATTATGCCAGCTGGCTCATGTAGCCACAGATTTTCTTTTGGCAAATGGTCAAATACAACTCAGATTTTAAGCAGCTGGATTAACCTAACAGCTCTGACTGAAGCTCTTTCATCTGTTTTACAGAGATAGAAATACGGCTGCTATTTAATTACAGTTGAACTGCAAAACACATACACATTTATTTCTAATCAATTGGGTTAGAGCAAAAAATGTACCCTTTAAACTCTAAATAAAATTTGTTATTAAAGGCAAAAGCTCAAAAATATATATTGTTCTATTATGTATACATATTTTGCATTATTTTATTTTCAAATTCAGTTATATTATCATTTGAAACACAGACAAAAGGCCAATCAAAAGTAGAATATCAAATAACAAAATATTACCAAAAACACCTAAATAACATTGTGACACAGAATTAGACATTTCCATAATAAAACTGCAGGATTCTTAGCTGAGTGTGCAATTGGGTTTCTTTTTTGGGGGTGGAAGTAGGGGTATTTTTTTCTGAGTTTATAATCAAAACAATTGGTCTTTTTAAACTTTCACAGTCTTCATCATGGTGATATTTTCAGTGTTCTAAATGAGGACCATATGCTAGCCCCTAACCTATCTAACAGTGGTAGCCAGGTGTTTAGACAAATTAGGAAGGGCAAGTCTACATGATTATCCTAACAGTTAAGTTTAGCACTGACCACTTACTAATTCTCATTCTTCACTCAATTGGCAGGAAAATGTGCACCTTCAGGAAGAGATAAGACTGAGATATCAATTTTTGTGTGGTGCTAAAGAGTGAAAAACTCTGATAAGTTTAAAAAGAATATCTTCATGAAAGATTTTTTATTATTATTTTTTATTTTATTGAAGTACAAATATCAATGAGACAGTTTTAAGACATCTTAACAGGATGATTTAATAAATTAATACATTGCAAACTGTTTTCATAATGTTTTGGTATCATACAAAGTGCATACATATTATACTTACAGACATTATTATAGTAGATGTCTCATCAGTAAGAGAGTGTAGCTGTTTACGTATCTTATTTTTTTGTACATGAATTATATCAAAGATTCAATAATTAATATTTTCTACCTTGTTATTTTCCTAGTGGTTGTCCATAGTACTAGAAGCCAACATAATATCCTGTCCAACCATTAGTGCAAATCTTGCCTCTCATAGAATTATGTAGAAGCACGATGTACCTATCCCAATGTACTGTCCATACACCCACATCATGATTCTTCCTTTCTATATCCTTTCCTTTGTCTACACCTGTCAAAGATGGGCACTCCATTGTCATTCAATGAATTTAGGTACCTGAACTCAGCGACACAATCCAACACAGTCCAGCATTCCACAACAATAGTGAGTTATCTGAAGAACTTGTAGACCGTAGCCATTTATAGCTCAACTTATTATTATAGTCCCGCGTTGTATACCTCATTTTTATACTTTACTGCTGGATGGTTAAGACCTAGATAGAGCAAGACTTATATACCAAAACAAGTAGTTTTTGTTTCTGATGAGGTCAGTGAAGTTCCCTTAGGGTTTATCTTGTAGTCCTGTACCTTATTCTGTAGATCCTTTGCTGTGTCATCCATGTGGATGAGTCACAGCCAATGCTTGACCAATTTGCTCTCAGATTTAAAGACCCAATTCAGAAGTGGGCATCTGAGTTGAATACACACTTCTCAAAGGACGAAATTAAAGAAAGATTTATAATGATCAGAATGTTGTTAGGTACCTTAGATAATTGCTTCAAAATTTAACATCTAACCTGTTTTTCCTACTTTGCTTGGCCCTGACAGCATTAAAGAATCCATCATTAAACTTGCTAATTCAAAAGAATGTCTGCATTAGCATTTCTTTCTACATATTGAGGACTAGTTGTTTGAGACTAAGTATAATGACTCTTACTGTTACTTATTACTGCTTCCAAGAAAATGCATTTACTTAAGATATATTTTTACAGTAAACAAAGAAGCAAGTACTTTCATATATGTGCTAAAGCAGCTCTGGAAAGATAAGGTAAATCTACTGTAATAATTTTGTAGTAAAATATAACCACTGAAACAAAGATCTGCTTAAGGAATTAAGAAAGAAAAATTGTAGTTAAGTGAGATAATAAAACCTTTTATTTGATTTAAAATTTGAAATACTCTTAAATGATAATTGATGCTTTGAAGCATAAACAATAATGTGGTAACATTTTCATATACTGTACATATTGTGATATTTCACACTGTGATACTGTGTATATTGATGAGGTATAAAGCTACATATATATAAAATATGGTAAGTCAAAATTGCATTTGAAGAATAAAATAACTGAAAATAAAAAAGACCCAAGAAGTTCATAACATTAATTCTAAAAATATTCAAAGAAAATGAAATTAGATAATTGTTAAACAGACATAATTGGCAAAATGGTGAATTTAACCACTGAAAGTAAATGATCAAGCACTGGAAATAAAAATTAAAGAAAATAAAACGGGTTAGAAGGCAACCTTTAACTATGCACTGTTGATAAGAAACATGTTTTAAACATTTGAATTTATAAAAATGATAAAAGATGAATCATGCCAACAATCAAAAGAAATTCATTGGTCATTAGTGAAATGCAAATTAAAACAACACTCAGATTCCACCTTACTCCAGAAAGAACAGCTATCCTCAAGGAGAAAGTCAACCAATAACAAATGCTGGAGGGTTTGTGGGGGAAAAGGAAGGCTTCCTCACTATAGGTGAGAGAGTAGAATACTGTGGAAAGTCCTCAAAAAACTAAGCTTGTAAGTTCCATTCAACTCAGCTATTACCCCTCCTGTGTATTTTTCCAGAACTGAAAACATACCACCATGATATCCATGCACCCATATTTACAGCAGCACAATTTGTCATAGCTAAATCTTGGAACCCAAATGCCCATCAACTGAAGAACAGAGAAAAGTTGTGGCTTTTTTTTTTTTTACAATGGAGAATTACTCAGCTTTCAAAAAGGATAAACTCAAGGCTTTTATAGGTAAATGGATGCAACTAGAGACCCTACTTATAACTGAAATAAATAAAGCTTGCAGGTATAAACATATTGTCTCCCTAGTGCAAGAACCTGAAAGAGTAAATAAAATCTGAAAGGTACAGTAGATACTGTGAAAAGGAAGGAAACTGTTCAAAGAGGAGGAACAAGCCGGGCATGGTGGCGCAGGCCTGTAATCCCAGCACTCGGGAGGCTGAGGCAGGAGGATTGTTGTGAGTTCGAGACCAGCCTGAGCTACAAAGTGAGCTTAAGGCCAGCCTGAACTGCATAGTGAGACCCTGTCTCAAAAAAAAAAAAAAAAAAAAAAAAAAAAAAAAAAAAAAAAAAAAACAAAAAAAAAACAAAGAGGAGGAACAACTGGCAAGAGGGAAAGGAGGAAAAAAGAAAGAAAGAAAGAAAGTATATATAGAGGATAGCTTAGATTATTGAATTGCTGATTTCTGTAGGTCTATTGAAAGGAGAAGTTAATGCCTAAGGTTTTTTTCTGTTTCCTGTTTAATGTTTTGGTAATATTTACTAATTTTGCATGCTTTTATCTGGTAATCTGAGCAACTAATTTGAGGACAACAATATGAATACAACCACCATTGTTAAATTCCTGTAATTTTGTTTAGTGAAATTCTGTATCATCTATAATAGATTTTTTTTTCTTTTTTACTGTTTCTTTATTCTCTTAAAAGATTAGATTTACAGCAGGTTCCCAGAAGACTCCATTACAATGGAGTCTTAGGCAAGTGCAGGGGCCAGGCTTTGATACCGGGCACCATATGCCATGTGGCCGCATGTCATGGGTGCACTGAGCTGAGTGTGGTGGTGCACACCTGCAATCCCAGAACTAAGCAGGCTGAAAACAGGAGAATCGCCAAGTCTGAGCTGAGATCCCGCACAAAACAACACAAAACAAAGCAAAAACCCTAAAACAATTTAGCAGCTTTTAGCTGAAGAAACAACAGAGATATTAACAGTGGCATATTGCAAATAAGATGGAGAAGACCAAGTTTGAAATTTAAATACTGTGCTCTGAGGACTAAATCATAAAAAGGTAATGATAGATTCCAATGTACAGAATAAAGCGCATGGTGTATGCATTTCAAAATAAGATTATAAGTGTGCAATAAAGTGGATGTGTTATACCCCAACTTATTTGGGGAATCAGTAGAAATTATCTCTAAGTTGAAAGCAGAGCCTCATAGCAGGCCTTCCTCGGATACCGCCTATATGCACACATGCGAAAATGTGCTCAGATTTCAAACAGAAAACTAAAGTCCTGCCAATGAGCAAAAGGACAAGTCTCAAAAAGAAAAATTTATTAAATTTTAGAGATTAAAAATATAACTAAAAATAAAGGTTCACTAGATGCGAGAAATTACAGAAGGGAGTGTGGGAAAAGAGATACTCACTAATCTTGAAGATAGAAGACTATCCACTATGAAGAATTCATTAACAACTATAGAAAAGTGAAAAGAACCTCAGGAACTATTAATGTTAATTGCCCAGAAAATATTAATCAAGGTTTTGGAAGACAAGTACAGAGTAGGAACAGAAATTATTTGAAGAAATAATGAATAAGTTTCCTATATGTTAGAAATAATTAATTTCTAGAAAGCGCAACAGACCCAAAACATAATGCAAAGAAAATAATCTCAGCCTTTCATAGTCAAACTGATGAAAGTCAAATTATCTTGAAAAAGGCAAGAAAAATCCCTTTATTACATATAGAGAAACAATTCTCCAATTTATAGGACCACAAGACAATGATTGAAATGACATAAATGAAAAATTACAACCTAGAATTCCATATCCAATGACTATATGCCTCATGAATGAAGCCTTAATAAAATATTTTCAATAAATAAGTGCTACGAGGTCCTCATCAGCAGATCTGTACTCCAAAAATTTTTAAATTGGTTTTTCAGGCTGAAGAAAAACACAGCAAATCAACTTCACAGGTGGAAGAGGACACTGAATATTGTATGTGGGTTTATGACAAATTTTAAAAAGTAACTTTAGAATTTTTCTCTTAGTTTTAAATTACAAAACAAAATATAAAAAATATATGGACATATGATATCTCTGAACAGATTACTAAAATAACATTAAAGTCAGAAGTGATGATTAATGAAAATATGCAGTTGCCAGTTTTCAATGTTAACTAAAATAATTTGTTATACATGCTCATTTTGTTTGGGAGAGATAAAATCAAATAGAAATGTGAGAAACGAATAGATAATAGCATTTGAAAGTATAATCTTATTAGATTGGATTAAAAGTATCAATAACCAGTTGTAAGACCAATACAAAAGACATGCTTAAAATACAACAGAAAGCACTAGCAAAAGGGCTGGAAAAAGATATGGTAATCTTAACTGAAATAATGTACTTCTTAATATTCAATTAGGCAGACCTTAGGACAAAGAGTAACAGAAGAATGTTATGAAAAATTTTTCTGAAGACAGAATCTACATAATGGTAAAAGTTTCACTGCTTTAATAAAGCAGCTGCAAATATATAAAAACTTATGTACATGCATTTTATATATAGCACAATGATACATACATATGTGCTCGATATTAGAGCTCCAATGTTCACAAAACAAAAACTGGCAGAATGGCAGCGAGGATAGGAAATCAATAAACATAATGGAAATTTTAAAAGAATTTCCCCAATAAAAAATAACTTCTGCAATAATTAAAAAAACAAACAAGAAAATATCACTGTAGGTCTACAAAACTTGGAAAAAACTAGTCACCCACATTAACAAATGGATGGCTCTAACAGAATATTTCTAACACTATGAAATATGAATTATTTTCAAGTGTAAGTGAACATCCATTAACATAAATTTTATATTGACTATAAATAAACACCAGTAGGTCTGAAAAAAGAAATTAGAAAAAGATACCTCATCTAGAAGCAAAAGGAAGACAAAAGAGATGGGAAAGGAGGTGGAGGGAGGGGCAGAGAAGGATACAGACCAAGAGAGACAGAGAGAAAGAGACAGACAGAGAGACAGGCAGGCAGACAGACAGATGGACACAGACAGAAGTTATACAGAAAATTACTTTTCACTTCAGAAAAAGAATTGAACTACAAATTAAATAACAATAGAATTCTAGAAGATGCAAATAGGCTTTAGAGGAAGGCCTGCCTGAGGGCGTAAGGGCAGACAGCAAGGATCCTGTGACTGGGTGAGTGGCCTGTCTACCTCATTTTGGTGGTAGTTTTATTGGAACATGTATATAAATGGATGTCATTTATTGTACATAATTGTTCCCAATTAATTTTAAAAAGAAGGTAAATAGAACTATTAGCAGATTTTCCACACTGAGGAGGCAGTGATTAGAATTCATCCCCCCCCCCCCCAAATAAACTGGAATATTCTTGAAAACCACTCAGAATTTTGGCTGGAATCCAAAGGACTACATTATGTAAGTTAGAAATAAACTAGAATGATACCATGTATCTTAGTTACTCTTTTCTCGTTGCTGGTAGAAAATACCCAATACTCAAAATGAATGAAGGATAGGTTCATTTAGCTCACAGTCTCTGAAGGTTTTAGTCCATACTCCAAGGCAGCCTGGCACATGGCAGAGGACAGCAATTCATGGCAGTGGACAGCAGTTCATGGCAGAGGACAGAAGTTCATGACAGTGGAAGGCAGCAAAACAGCAAGAGCAAAAGAGAGGAATGACAGCAACAGATGACCATAATCCCAGCCTTGTATCACCTATAATCCCAGTGGGTTAACCACAAACTCTAGAAGTCAGCCCCATGACTGCATGAAGTTTTGGGGACACCTAGAGACAAACCATAACACCATGTCTACAAAAGCTGGCAATTCTCCCTATGAGAATTAATCACTCAACTAAAACTGAAGAAAATAAATCCTGAAAAAATAAAATGAAGGACCTTGAATTTTTTTTCATAATAATACAGTAAAAAATTATTAAATTTAATATGAGATAGGGCCAAGAGGTGAAAATACAATTTCAGGCAAAAAAAGATTAATCTTATTGTTATAAATTTTATAATGAATATAAAAGCTGTGAAGAATCTCAACACAACACTGATTTTAGGGCAACCCGCTGGGGACCCCCTTCTGTCCCTCTGGGACAGAAGCTTTTCTATCCAATAAAGTTTTTTCCTCAAAAAAAAAAACACTGATTCTAAATTTTCTTAAAATATTGAAAATCTACATATAAAAACAAAATAATATACACAGTTGTGTTGTTGAATTTGATAGAAGACTAAGTACAGATAAAGAGAGAATATTGTTCTGTGCATTGTAAAAGAAGAAGTGTTCAGATTGCAGAATAGATAAAAGACAAGATCAAGAAATAGGAGATTCAATTAGACAGGAAATGGGAAGACCCACCATTGATAGGCTCCTGTGAAGAGGAAAAGAGAGAACTGGAAAGAAGCAATATTGAAAAGTACAAGTCAATTATGTTCCAGAATTAATGAAGACTTCATGTCGCATAGTAGATAGATATTACAATGACTCCTAGAGAAGGAAGGAGCTATTCACTTTAGTCAATCTCTTCCTTGTCTCTGAAGTAAAGATTGTGGTGAGAGACAGACAAGAATGCCTATCTTCTGCCTGTCAGCAACACCCATTACACCTTAGTATGATAGGAACAATTGCACTTTTGTTTGACTAAGTCCTGAAAGCTCTTATGCATTTCGTGGTCCTACTGTGTTTCCTTTCTTTTCTCTATTATTTCCTTTTGCTTCCCTGTCCCTTATTTTTCAAATTTGCTCCCTTTCCTTCTTGTTTGCTCTCCTTCTCTCTTTCCAAACTTCTTTTTTCTTTGCTTTTTAGTTGTAGGACAAATTGAACACTAATTTATATTCTTGAATGTAAGATGAAAAAGTATAATTAATAAAATTTATAAACACATATGGACAAGAATTTCTAAAACTTTGATTCCACGTTTCAAAATAGCAGGCACAATGAGGAAAAACAAGAAAAAGATGAACTTTAAGTGAATTTGGTATTACTAGAGCAAAGGATAATAACTATATAACCATCTCCTCTCTCTTCCTCTCTTTTTTGAGACAGCATATTGCTAAGTTGCCTACACTTGTAGTCCTCCAGCCTCAAACTTCCAGAGTTCTGGGATTTTTTTTTTCTATAAAATCAGGTACTGAATGGATCCTAGGCAAGTTAGCAGAGCAAATGTAATTTTTTAATTGAACAACACTAGAATTTATAAACAGAATAAAGTATGATATGATTTGAATTTTCCTAGTGACTGGTGATAACATTGAGCATATTTTGTGAATCTTTTCTTTAAATTATCTTCAAATGTCAAAGTCTGATAGCTTGTTGTTAGCACATAGAAGTAATACTCATTTTTTCATGTGGCCCTTATAATCACAATCTTGTTCAATCAAGTGTCTGGTTTGCGTAGCTTTTGCAAATTTCATGTGGTTTTCCACATATGTGAGATCATGTGTAGTGTAGTAAATAAAATTTTACATAATCCTCTCCAGTAGATCTGAATTTAAAACATTTTTCTCAATATGTTTCAATAAATAGGCCTTTTGAAAATTAAAGCGATGAGTATGATGCAATAATTTCACCTTGTTCAGATTTTGGCATTGGGAAATGATTTGATTTTCACTATTGCATAAGGTTTTTTGAGATTTTATAGGTGTTTTGTCTCAGATAAAAGATCTTTTTTCATTCCTAATGTCCTCATTGCTATTATCAAGAGTATTTGCTGATTATATTCATGTATTCGTTCTCATTTTGAGATGATTTCACAGTTTTGGGTCATTCATCTTTAGTTTGTTAATTTGTTAAATTAATTTGATAGAATTCAGAATGTCAAACGAGTCTCTGATTTCTGCTCAGTTGTGTTCTATTAGCATTTAAAATTTGATTAATCATAATTTTCTTAAGGGTTTGTATGCCTATGTATATGAAAAAATATTGATTTACAGCTTCTTCACTTGTAGCACATTTATTGAGTTCTGATACCGGACAATGCTAGTCTCATTAAACAAGTTCAAGTTTCTTCCATTTAGACTTACTGCAAAGGATTTTATAAAATCAATATAATTTCTTCTTAAGCAGTTTATAAAATTGATCACAAGTCAATCTGCATCTAAAATTTTCTTTGTGACACTTTTTAAACTATGCATTCAACCCATTATCATATCACTCTTGGTTATCTCTAGCATGTGCAATGGTAATGTTATGAACAACTCATACCAGAATATACAGTAACTTAAAAATTTATTCAAGATCTCCCATATGCCAACATACAATGAAGAAGAAATAATGAACATAAATAGATTTTCTTCATTCTTACTGATTTTCTGAGACTGTTTCAATATTAGGAGAAAAGTGTATTGAAATAGTGTTCTGAACTTGCCTACTTCTTTTAGTGCTGTACGTGCTAAATATTTAAATCCCTTATTGTTGAGGCTTTGTGTGCTCAGCATAGTTATACCTTCCCAACGTGACCCTCTTTTCCCTATGGAATAATTGCCTTTAGCCATCACAATTCACCTGGTTCTATAATCTATTCTCTCTGATATCAGTATAGCTATGTAAAAATCTTTTTTGCTTAGTGCTTGGGATATATTTATTCATCTGTCATATATTTCACAGTTTTTTTTATTTTACATTTTAATGAGTTTCTTGCAGATGGTACATAATTGATCCTGCTATTTTTTTTTACCAAGTACAATTTGTTCTTTACTTGATATGCTTAGGTGATTTACATTAATTGAAAATATTTATGTGGTTATGCTTCTTTCATTACTTTGCTTTAGGTTAAGTACCTTAAATTTATTTTTGTTTTGATTAATGATTTTATCTCCTATAGATATGTATCTAGCATGGATTTGGTATGTTTCTGCAATTTTCGACATGTAAACATGATTAATATTTGAAGAGATGCACACTTATTTTCCAAATTTGCTTTTATATACTATATAGATATGCTGAATTAGCAAAACATACCTCATAAGAGATGTACAAATATCATCTTATAAAAATCATTTAAAAATTTAAGAAATATAAATATATATATATATCCTCTAGGTTTTATTTTTAGCAATTGCTTCTGAGTTCATTAATAATTATCTTCTAATTTATAACTGCTTATGTTCAAATAATAGTATATCATATCACTTGACATCTGATATATGAACCTTAAAATGGTGTTCTTTTATTTTTGTTCTCTTTTGCCTTAAGTTGTTTTGACTGCATTTTACTTCTCTTATGCTATAAGTCAAATAATATATTGCTATTATATTTGCTTTATAGTATATGTTATTTTACAATGAAATTTAAAATACATGCATGCTTATAATTTTAAAGTTTTTCAATATTAAGTCTAAATATATATTTTTATTCATAGCTGCCTTTCTGAGACTCCAATGAAGTATAACAGGGTGATTGATATTGTTTCATGTTCATTATTGCTTCCAATTACTTTTTGGTCTGTATCATTTCATGCGATCTTAATGCATTTTTATGTCTCTATTATCATGGTCACAAATTTTTAGTTTTAACATAGTTTTTAATTCAATGGCAGGCATTATAAATGTGGCATAGCTTCTTGCTGGACTTTGTTGTATTTCCCTAACTACTATGGAGTATGTTTTTTGTTTTTTTTTCTGTATTTTAGGGAAAGGTTTACAGGGTGTTCAGGGTCTCACTACTAGATCAGACTCATGGTGGTTCTCATTTTACAACCTCTCTAGTGCTGGGATTACAGGCATGCTCCATCATGCCCAGCTTCACTCCCTGTCCCAGCACACCCTGGGGGCAGGGCAAGCATGGCAGGCCTGAGGATTGAACCCCTTTCCCTGCAGTCGTTTCTAAATATTTTATGTTAGAAGTAGAACAGACATTGGTCTCCAACTAATTTGATTACACTGCTAAGACAGTAATCTTCTGATAAATCTATTGTTCAGTATATTGAAATCCATTATCACAGTAGAAGAGACATAAGCTACTCTCAAATTTGTATGAATACTGGGAATTTCTTCTTCTTCTCCTCCTCCTCCTGCTCCTCCTCCTTCTCCTCCTTCTCCTCCTTCTCCTCCTTCTCCTTCTTCTTCTCCTTCTTCTTCCTCTTCCTCTTCTTCTTCTCCTTCCTCTTCCTCTTCCTCTTCCTCTTCCTCTTCCTCTTCCTCTTCCTCTTCTTCTTCTTCTTCTTCTTCTTCTTCTTCTTCTTCTTCTTCTTCTTCTTCTTCTTCTTCTTCTTCTTCTTCTTTTTTCTTCTTCTTCCTCTTCTTTTTATGTTTGGTCCTGGTGGCTGCTTCTCCAGGCCTCATACAAGTACAGATCAGTACTCATTATAAGCACAAAGATCACCTCTCTCCAGCTTCCTTGGTCTCTCTGTGCACATTTCTTTCCCTTTCAGATGCCTTTAGTAAACTATGCATGCTGAGGCTTCCACTGGCTCTCTTCTGTCTTAAATACAGGTGCAAACTGCATGTGACTTCTCTTTCATGTACTCTGAAAACTGCCTCCAGTAATTAGATAATATGACTGGGTTTTCCTCATTGGGTTCAGTTGTTGTTATCTAATTTTAGATTTATTTAAATTGTGTGCACTGTAATACTTCAAATTATTTCATCTTTACTGAGACTCACTTGAAAATTTTAAAATTACAAAACTAAGCCCTTAAAACCACATTATATAGTTTGGTCTCTTCATAATTCAAAACAATATTCACTCACAAATTATTAACTTTCTATCTGTGTTTTTGAAATGTAACTTAGTTTGCTGATGAAAACCACATACCTCCTTCCATTAATGATAGTGACTTGACACTGTATTTATTTATAGCCAAGAACTAGATTGATGGAAAAGGTGTATAGTGTGAAGTTCCTACAGACCTCATTTTACAACTGTATGTGGGTACAGTTATTACAACAGAGAACTCTGGGGAGGCATAGAAAAACAGACATGCTCACCAAATGAGAAAATCACATAAGAATAAAAGAGCACATGAAGCGTTATATTCCATTATATTCCAAGTGGTTTTCCACATGTTTTTTATTTTTAATTTGTAGATGATCAGACCACCCTCTAGTGGATGAAGAAACATGCCAATTAACCAAATTCGGTGTGCTTTGCCTCCAGAGAGAAGTAACAAAATAAATTGTTGAAACTGTCTTCTCTATTTTCCTTTAAGAGATTTTACTTAAGGTCTATAAAATGAGTAGAAGTTAGAAGTTTCAAAGGCTCACCTGTTTTCCAAAAAGTCTTAGTGTTCTATTCTTATAAAATCTTTATAAAGCAAATAGGACAAGGCAAACCTTGATTCTATCTATCTGGACCTACTATATTAATAAGAAAATATGCTGGTGGGAACTTATCAGACTTTTTTTTTTGCATCATAAAAACAAAGGTAGATCTTTCTGTAGAACAAAGGTGCTGAGAATGCTCCTTCAATATTACCATAATAACACTGTGGAATATCCATGTTTCCAATTGAGACTAGCTTCTCTTAGTGGGTTTGCTTGATAGTGGTTACTATGATCAACTGAGAAAAATTGAAAGCATCTTATAATTTATCTTACAGGTTTTAAGTTTCCAATAAAAAGAACACAGATAAATTTCCTGAAGGCAAAATTCAACAATATGAGTTCCACATAAAAATTCCCCCCTTGTTAATTGTATTCTTTCCAGTAAGTATGAGAAATACTTACTCTGTGGGTTTGTCTGAGAGAGATTCCCAAATGCCTCTTTTGTTTTGTGGTGTGAATTTATTTAGTGGCTCCATTAACTATTTTTATTTTGTCAAGAAACTGGTCCAGTTGGTCCACTGTAGGTTTTTGTTTTACTGAATAAGAAGGCTGTGAAGACCAACTCGATTACCTAACTTCTAATTTTACCTCATCACCTCAAAAACTGTTTTGCACCTAGTACCTAAATGGTAATTAAAGGGAGCAGTGGTGCCCTTAAGTGGTTACAGACCTGGCTGGAGAAATAAGGACCTTGGACTCTTACTTCCCACGCTTTGAGCTGACTCTGCCATCTGGTTAACCCCTAAGCACCAATAAGTGCAGAATTTTCAAAAGGAAAACCATCCCTTCACTAGAGATGACAAGGCAAGTGCTTTCCAGAATAGAACTATTGTGGAATCATCTTGAATAACTGTAATTTATCTTGAGACTACAATCTGTAGTAGATTCTGAAGGCAGGTATTAAGAGAGCATGGTTGGAGATGGGAAATGTGTACTTAGCCGGTCTTCATATACAGCTGCAGGCCAATAAATCTAGCAGACTGGTTGGCTCTAGAAAACAATGTAGATTCTAAGGAAATGTAAACATACTTTTACTTACTTTTGACCAAATCTATGTTTTCTAGATGGTAGCTCACTAGCGGGGTTGCCAATTAATCTTCAATTACTAACAAATACGAAAGAAAATGCAAAATAATATATATTTTTGGTTCCTCCTATTGTCTGCCCCAAAACTGAAGAAAGGAAATAAAAATGCATAAAACAATTAATTTACATGAAAGTTAAAATGAGAGTCAAGCTCAAACCTCAGATTTCAGCAGGTATCATTAACGATACAATTTAAACTAAGTTGAGTGAAAGCATTAAGAACTTGTCAACTAGTTACTTTTGAACACTGTTAAAAAATAAGTAAAAAAAATTCTCATTCTAGATGCTGCTCGAAGTCTTAGTTGCAGAATTTTACTCACAGAAATTAAATAAGAAATAAATTAACTGATATAAAACAGCAGAATGATATAAATGACAATTGGTATATCTAAAGAACAAAATTAAAGTATAACACAAAATATGTAAAGAATAATAATGAACAGAACTGATTGTAGAGAAAAAAATAATAAATATTTGACATGATCATAACATAACTTTTTTTGAGAGGGATCTCACTATATGGCCAGGCTGATTTTGAACCTGAGATCCTTCTGGGGTTCTAGAAATGTACGACCACACTGGGATAGAGACAAATAAATAGACACAAATCTCAATTTAAATATGGGGAAAAGCTTTGAATCGTGTTTTTCCAAAGAACATAATATAAATGGCCATGAAAGTATTAGAAAATTCACAGCATCACTAGTCATCAGACAAATTAAATTAAAATCTAGACAAGTGGTAATGGTTAGCAATGAAATTCAGCTTTTCTGATGCCCAGAATTCAAATACCTAGAAATAACCATTTGATAAAGGAAAAAAAAAAGGTATATCTCTGGGAATCAGGAAATAACTGACAGGAAAATTAGAAAAACCACAGTGAGACACCACTTCACACCTCCTCGAAAATATGAAATTTAAAAAGATACATGTTGATGAAAATGCAGAAAAATTAGAAATTTCATGTTTCCTGTTAGTGTGTTAATTAGTGCATTTATTCTGATGAAGCCTAGCAATTTAACTATGACATTACCACGTGACCCAACAATTCTACTTCTTAGTATATACCCAGTACAGATGGAAATAGCCTTACACACAGAACTTATTCATCACAACATTACTCATAGTAGTTCAAAAGTAGAAGGCTACAAATACCGTCAAATGATGAATGCACACATAGAATGTGGGATATGTGTGGAATAGATTTTTATTCATCTTTAAAAACATCATAAAGAGGGAAGTGGATAGATGGCATGGCAGAACGCAGAGTGTATGTAGGGCAGTGAAATTATTCTGCAGTATCCATGTGGTGGACACATGTCATCATGCATTTGTCCAATCCAAGAATGTCCAGCTCCCCAAGCAAACCCTGTGTACAGTGAACCTGAAGTAATAACCAACTAGCACTGTAGGTCCATAAACTCCCCTGAATGTAGTTCCCTTCTGCAGAATGTTGTTAGTAAGGGAGGCTGTGAATGTCAGGGGCAGAAGGCTTATGAGGAATTTCAGCATCTTCCTCTTAATTTTGCTG